>JBCNJP010008289.1:0-42065 GCA_039602395.1 Deinandra increscens subsp. villosa
TACCTCACAATCTAAGTTTGGAATACAAGATTCCTAAGTGAATTTTTGACCAAAACAATATACAATATAATAAAGTTACTGTATGCATACTTCTATTAATAATAGGAAAATTGGCCCCTATTAATCTCAGTTATCACATATTGGCCGGTAATAATCCCAGTTTTGATTTTTCCATACAATAATCCCAGTTATAAACATATTGTCCTCTATTAATCCACCGTTAAAAATACAGTAACCCCGTTAGTATTTGCTGATGTGACATATGACGAGGGACTGTTCTTGTAATCTTTTAAAATAGAGGGACTTTTTATTAAATGTGTTTTTTTCTTAAATGAGTTTTTTTCTAATCCACTTTCAACCATCATCACCGTAATGTCGTTACCTTTGGCCGGAATCCACCACCAGGTCCTCGTTGGCCGGAATCCACCACCAGGCGCTCCTAGGGGAGGGTCGTCTCCGTCTTCTAAAGCAACAACAAGGGTTATCGTCACCGATTGAGTAGAAATAGAAAAAATATTGGTTGCTGTACGAAATTAGAGAGAGGGAGAGATGATTGCAGCCAAAGACTGCGAGAAATCCCCGTTGTGGGGTCGCCGGACTTCGATGAGTGGTCGCCGGATATCGCCGGCTCTAGAATGGAGCATGTTCGTTTATGGCGAGGAGAGCGGCGGAGATGGAGGGAATCAAAATCCCTTTACCGTCGTGCCCTCAAAGACACTCTCAATTGGGGCGTCCATCACCATCTGTTCCATCTCGATGCAATTCTCCCACAAGTTTAGGGTTTTCTAATTTTTTTTTAAAGATTTCTTGCTAACTTTATCATCCATATAAGATTCCAATTTTTCAGGTCGATGCCTTCTGTGAGAGTTTGGATGCTAACAAGAATGTAGTCAGATTTTATCCAAATGGCCGGTGGGTGTTTGGCTATATTGAGAGAAAAGATAAAGTAAAGGGGTTTAGGAAAAAAAAACACATTTAAAAAATAGTTCATTTATTTTAAGAAATTATAAAAACAGTCCCTCATCATATGCCACATCAATAAATACTAACGGGGTTAGGTATTTTTAACGACGGATCAATATAAGCCAATATGTTCATAACTGAGATTATTGTGGGGAAAAATCAAAACTGGGATTATTACCGGCCAATATGTGATAACTGAGATTAATAGGGGCCAATTTTCCTTAATAATATAATAAAATATTAAATATGACATATTGCTTTCTTAGGATAATAATATCAAGAATCGTAAACAAATAATAAAAGACAAGAAATAACACATATTAATTCTACTTGAAACGATTCCTTCATAATCCCTTGTGCTATCAAACAAAAGTAAGATTTTATGTAAACACCTTCATTATCTCTCTCTCATTCAATTCAAGTTCATCTATCTCTCTCTCTCCTAATGAACAATCATAACATATCAAAGAGAAAGAGTCATATACTACTACAATTCGGGATTTGGGTTCTTCTCTTCAATCTCAAAACTGAATCCAGATGTAACAATGGCTGCGATCTCACCCTCGCATCATATTACGTTCCACAAGGATCAAATCTGAGCTACATAAGCACAGTCTTTGGCCAATCGATCGCTCTAATCCTCGACTACAATCCTCAAATCCCGAGAGGCGACAGTATCGAAAGTGGGACCCGAATCAACGTTCCATTTTCATGCCTATGCTTGAATGGTGAGTTTCTAGGCCATACATTCAAATACCAATCAAAAGTAGGCGATACGTACCATAAGATTGCGACCGAGGTTTTCGCCAATCTCACGGATGAGTACTGGATCCAACGGGTGAACTCGTTTGAAGCTGTTCACATACCAGATTTCGCTGATGTGAATGTTACTGTCAACTGTACGTGTGGCAACCGACACGTGTCAAAGGATTATGGGTTGTTTGTGACATACCCGCTTCGACCGGGAGAAGATTTGTGGAGTTTAACGAACGAGTCAGGTGTTCCGATGATGTTGTTGGAGCGATTCAACCCCGGAGTCAATTTCAGTGGGGGGTCGGGACTAGTGTTTGTGCCGGCCAAAGGTAAGACGTTAGACAACTTTTAACTTATTGTTTTATTAATTAATGTATTTATTAATAAGGGGAGGGTTCTACACGGGATACCAAATATTGCGAGAACACGTACATAAAAATCTTAAGAGGACGCAAAACCAAAAAAAAATTAATAAATGAAATAAAATAATATAAGACAAAAAAATTGTAAAGAAAATCAATAAACAAAATATATATATAGTGAAAGGATCATTTGAGAACCAATTGGGTTTGAAAATTTTTGGGAACCATTCTAAGAGTATTCACATGAGAACCAATTGGGTTTGAAAACTTTTGAGAACCATTCTAAGAGTATTCACAACAGCTTCTTTATCTTTATCTTTATAATTTATCCATAAAACACATATAATCATAAAATTTTAAGATTCTTAAAACACACCCCGCATCACATTCTTTATCCTTAAAAATACCATATTATGTAATGGATTGGTATATTTACCAATCCCTTATAATTATCCCTTAAAATTTAAGTATAAAGTTTTATTATAAAAATGATAATGTAGGACAAGAAATAGATATTTCTTATATATTCTATAAATTTTAAGGATAAAATGTGTTATAAAAATGCTATAGTGAATGCTCTAAGTCACTAGTTTATATAGAACCCCCCCCCCCCCCCCCCCATGAATTATAGTGGTCACAACCTGAAATTAGTGGTTGAGATTTGATTCTCAAAAGTTCTCATTATAGGATAAGGTTATAATACAAAGTACTTTTAGCGTGAGAAGTGGATGATGTTTTAGATATTAATGCACGGTATTGTTTTTTTTACTATATTATTTGTAAATATATGACATTATACATGGGTTTTTTTCCATTTTAAAAGGTTATATATTTATGAAAATTAGAATTATAGGATAACACAGTGTAAACACAATGTACTAATATCCTAACACAATGCCTATATAAAAGTTCTTAATAAATGGCGTTTGATGGTGTTTGGAATCCAATGAATGATGCTTATAAGTTGAGGATTGTCATATGTTTGCAAAAAAACATAATTAAAAGATACATCATGCATTAATATCCAAACACCCTGCACTTTTTACACTTTTCACACAAAAACTACTTTGTATTTTAATCCAACTATCTCTCTCTCTCTCTCTCTCTCTCTCTCTCTCTCTATATATATATATATATATATATATATATATATATATATATATATATATAATCAATACTAAAAGTAATAATAATAATAATAGAATAAAATGGTAATAGTTATATTAAAGGCAAAACATATAGATACATATTTTATATTAGGTCAATAAATAAATAAATAGAATAAAATAAATATAATTGAATATCATCGACCATATCCTCAGAGATGTGCAGGTCTAACAAATTCTGTCTAATACGCTCTTCCCACGTCAATTTAAGTGTACCTCTCTCTATGCCTATTAACAGTAATGGAGTCCAATGCTCTAACTGGCGTCGTCCCCCTAAAAAAAAAGCTAGTGTAGTGGGTTTTTATTTACATAATTATACATTTAAGAAGTATAAAGGTTTAAAATTTTAAACCATGGAACAAAAACTTAATTCATTTAGGATTTTTCTTTTTATTCTTACAATATTTATTGTTCTTGAATGAATCTTCCTATTATTAATAATTGTTTTAATTATTATATAGTATTTTTTATAACGGTGTTTGAAACTACTCTTCAAATCTCTAATACCCGAGTGAGCTTTCCTGAGACGGGATTGCAACCGTCCATACTGATTTTGACACTCCAGGCTTGGCTCACCCAGAAACATCATCAAGGAGGAAACTCACCAGCTTGAGAAAAACCCCCTTGAGTCAGATTTGAACTTGAAACCTCAAGGTCCCCAAGCTTTAACCTTCATCCCCATACCTTTGGGACAAATGCCCTTAGTTATATAGTATTATTTATCGTGAAAGTCGTAGCTCGTTGACTACTAATAAAATGAAACTTATTGTCTATGGTATTCGGGAATCAAAAGCCTTTTACACTATAATTTTTGCATAATCATCGAATTAGTTTTCGGGTTATTAGGTTTATTAATTAATATATATTAGAGGAGATGTAAGATGTTTATTTTAGAGCGAACAAAATGTTACGAATAGGGAAATGCGTTGATTCCATTTGGCGAATGAGAAAAATAAAAAATCAGATGAAGAAGGTTAATATATCTGCGATGGATTGAATAGAAATATGTTTGGATCTATAGTGTTTTTGTTTATTTGTAAAGATACAAAAATGATTTTTGTATAAAAAATTAAGTTAAATGAGATATTTAGAGCTAAGAATTTGCTTTTTAAAAATAACTTTTTTAACGGCAAATTTGGATCACCGACAGGAACATTACACCACCTACCCGATCATCTTCAATCCCCATCAAGAGGAAACTCATCACTGATGAGAAAACCCCCTGACCTAACTTGTAACCCTCATTTTTTATTTAATTTTTTAAGATATCATGGTAAAGGGTCATACACCTTTGCCACTAGACTAACTTTTTAGTTTGTATTTGTCCAACGGCCCGATCCGAATTTGCAACTCACCATGCTCAATTTCATAAACACATTTGGGATTAGGCTCAAACTCGAATCACAATCATGCAAGTCCAGTGTGGTTGTGTGATGAAAAAATGGTGCCATGTAGGCAGTTAAGTTACAGTAATAGATGTGTATAATGGGCTAGTAATAGTGTGAATGATGATTTTGTTTTAAAAGAGAACATGTGATGTAATTATTTAATTGGTAAAAAAACAAAAAAAATCTAATGCAAACCATCGTTGTTGGAGTCATGGAGGGACGAAAACGCCAACATCATGACTAGGGGACATAGCCTAATACACATAGCGTAATATTCGTCGTCCACTTGACTTCTACTCCAAATCATGAATAGACTTGCGATTCTCTTCGGTTTCTTTCCTCAAAGTCTCAATAAATTTCTTCACCATTGAAAATATCTGTAAATGATGGAGTCGAATTGTGAATTGTCTTCAGCAACCATATTGATGTAGGAAAACCGTTCGTAATTAAAAATAAAATAAATATTTTATTTAGATACGATTACAACAAAAGGAAATGAACCTATTCTATTACAATACACTTTGAAATGAAATCCTACTCCTACTACAATTACAGGGAAAATAAATGATTACAATACAAGGAAATAAAAGAAACTAACTAAGAGTACTATTACAAATGAAATGAATTGACACTTACAAGAGAAAAGACAAAGAAAGAAATATGCAAACAATGACGAACATAAGGTTTTGATAATGGTTTTGAGAAACAATTATTAAACTTGATAAAAGTTTTAGGAAAAGGTTTTGAGAAATAATGAAAAACGAAAAACCTTTTGGCGAAGGCTTCGGGTCAAAACCTAGGTCCCTTAAAATAAATTTCGGGTCTACAGAAGATCCGTTTTGTTTCCCAGAGTACAATCGCCTAAACCGTATTATACGGCCAAGATAACTCTAAGCTTGAAAATACCTTCGAGTTCTTGAAGAACCTGACGAACAGGATGAATATTGGAAGAAGATGAAGAGAGTAGAGAAGAGAGAAAGAATTCTGTATAAATTCTGCTATGTCTAGCCTCAACTAATGAGGCCATATTTATAGTGGTTAATAGCCTTGGAGAGCAATCAAAGAATTCGTAGTCAAACTTTGCATTAAACGTCTTTAATGCAAATTGATTTCTAATTAACGTGAAATTACCTTAATTAGCTCAAAAACGCGTTTACAGTTGTCAATCCGGAAGTACTCCGCGTAACAGCTGTTTTTCGGTTGAACTGGCGCTTCCAGACCAACCTTCCGTTTGAACTTCAACCGGAACTACTGTTCAGGTTGAACCTGTTCTTCTGGTTCAACTATCGACTCCGCTTGAAACTGTGCGTCTGGACTTCAACTGGACCAACTTCTGGTTGAACTTAAAAACAATAAGGCGGCTCTCGGCGATGCGAGTGTGCAAAGTGCGCCATCAAAGCGCCACGTTGCGCCCACGCGCGTGCAAGTTAGGGGCAAACCTCAGGGTCCAAGAGATGTGTCCTACTAGAGGAAACACTAGTTGGTAAGGTTCCCACCTTATAAACCACTTTTGGTTTCATCCCCCAACCAATGTGGGATGAGTTCCACTTCATTTTCTCTCTTAAATTCGTAGCTTTAACAGCTTCGAACCCTCAACTTTGAGCTTCGATATCTCATTCATACGAGCTTAGATTTGGACATGTTTTGATGCGTTGGAAAGCCCTCAGAACGTACTACACAAACCCATAAAGCAAAGAGGCAACAACCTATGTTATCTATATTTTATTTTAGTTCAAAGTTGGTGAAAAATTCTTCTTCACATTTAGTGTAAAAACCCATTTTTCAGTAGTTTTTCTCCCAAAATTCCAATAATTGATAGATGAAGAGAAACATGAAGATTAGGATGATAAACAGGAGGAGACGATTGTTCGATAGCTAGTGTTCATAGCAAATATAGAGATGAAACCCGGAATGTAAAATGGACACTTAAGTATAAAGACCCGCTTTTATTTTCTTTTTAATTATAAAGAGTAAAGTTCCTAATAATCTTGTTATGTTTATTTTTTATAGTTTTAAAAATAAAATCTATAAAAAATTAGATAGTGAATGATTTAAGTAATTCATAAGAAGTTAAGAAATATAAATGAGGTTAGTGAATGGAATTAATTATATATATATACAATAAAAATTGGGAGATGAATAGTAACATTTTTCATTCTTATAGTTTGGCCATTAGAGTTTGAGGGTTTGACATTTTCTTCCCTTAACTTTAACACTTGGTTCTTTTTTTTTTGTTTTTTAACAAAGTTTGCATATTAACATTTTCTACCATAAACTTTAACACTTTGTTTTTTTCTTTAACGGAGTTTGACATATTGATATTTTCTAACACTTTGTTTTCTTCTTTAACGAAATAGTAAACTTTAGGTTTTTATAGTTTAGCCACATATGTTTCCTATTTTTACGTATTTTACCCTCTAACTTTTAAAGTTTTTTTTTTGTTTTAAGTTTTGTGGTCTTCTACTTTAGCCACAAAACTTTTAACTTTTTCTACTTTCGTTTTTTAGCATACTTTTATAGTTATATATTTTCTCAACTAGACTATTAGAATTTTACGTTTTATACCCTTTAACTTTTTAAGTTTTGTTTTTAAACGTTTTTTACTTGAACTTTTGCTGTCTTCTACTTTGGCCACGAAACTTTTAACTTTTCTACTTTCGTTTTTAGTATACTTTTATAGTTATATACTTTCACCACGGGATTTTAGACTTTTACATTTTATACCTTTTAACTTTTTTAACTTTCATTCAGCATACAAATTCAACCCCGCAACAACGTGCGGGGTGGTAAACATCTCGTTGAGTAAAAAATGAAAACTAATAAACCGAAATAGTCTTTAAACGCTTTAATTAAAAGCGGTATATTAGACAAACCACATATGCTAAAAGAGTAATTAAATCTTTTATTTATATGCAAAACAAATAAAAAATACATATAATTTGAATTTTGATATTTGGGTCTTCAATCTAAAATAGAATTTGTTCTTAACTCGTTTCTAAAAGTCGATTTTAAATTGTTAGTTGCGCTCCACCTTTGAAAAGACAGTTTGAGAGTAAACTATAGCGGCTCCTTGACTAAAATTCCCGCTGTACCAAGAAAAAAAAAAAGAAGATGATAAGTGGGCTTGAGTGCAATTTTGGTCCAGTAACCATCTACCAAAATTTCCATTTTTCAATCTTAAACCCTTTTGCACGTAACAGGGATCAAAGACAAATTCAAACAAGAATAATTAGACTCATTCGTCAAACAATTGACTCCAAAAACTATCCTTTCTGCAGAAAAATTCTACACGTCATCTCAAACAAGAATAATATAAACCCATTCCTATCTGGGTCTTCCTTGTTTCTGTAAATCAGCTTCAGTTCATGCCAATTAACCGGTCTTAATTTCTATCAATCAGCCACCTTTGGGCTGATTACAACTCATCTGAGGTATTCTTTTCAATTTCTTATCATGAAAGATGAAATTAGGAGAAATATCAAATTTTTACTTCAGTTTATGGTGGTGTTTGTGATTAGCAACCGAGTTGAATCAAGTTGCAAAGACAAATGTGTTGCTTTAGCTTCTTACCAGATGCTGAATCAATCTGACATAACATTTCTATCCAATATCTTTTCCACTACAATCTCACAGATTCTAAGTTACAACCCACAAATCACAAATCAAGACATAGTTGCTGCTGGTTCAAGAACAAATGTCCCGTTTTCGTGCGCCTGTAATGATCAAGATTTTTTAAGTCATAGGTTCGTTTATAATGTTAGTTCAGCAACCACCTACTCACAGATTGCAGAAACTTACTTTGCGCGCCTCACCACAGTCGAAATGTTGCAAAAATTCAATAGTTATAATCTGTTAAACATACCTTTAGGTAGCCAAATAGATGTTATAGTCAACTGTTCTTGTGGAAATAGTCATGTTTCTAAGGATTATGGGTTGTTTATCACGTATCCGATTCGAAGTGGTGAGAATTTGTCCACAATTGCTAATGAGACCGGGGTAAATGAAAATCTTTTGAGGGGTTACAATCCGGGCTCGAATTTCTCAAACAATGATTTGGTGTTTATCCCTGGAAGAGGTAAAGGTTTCCTCTAAAATTTCAGGTTTTTCACTTGGAGTTGGTTATTTCCTTTGATTTTAGTCAAGTTTTCTTGTGGGAGTTTGAAATTTTTGAACAAAGTTTGTTATATTTGTCATAATCATAGTCATGATCATAAGTTTGATGATTCATGTTGCTCACAAATTCTCTATTTTTTCTTTTATTACAGATCAAAATGGAACTTTTCCGCCATTGAAGATCAGGTAGCCTATAATCCTTCCAGTTTTCTTTATCAACGGGCGGTTTCTCTTTGTTTATATCTGATTAAATCCTTTTGTTTTTGCAGCACAAAGGGTTAATCTTCTTTACCTGTTCATTTGGATGAATCCCTTTTGTTGATTTTGAAATTTTAGAAATCAAATGTGAAAGGTCAACTGATAGTTGACGCTGGTATATTTGCATTATCTTTGTGGTGGTTTAAGCAGGGTTATCTGGCGGTGCTACTGCTGGTGTATCTGTTGGAGCGGTTGCTGGTGTTCTTTTCTTTGCTATTTGCTTCTACGTTTTCTTTCGCCAAAGGAAGAGGGTGGCCGAAGGATCGTTGCTTCTTGAAAATGGACCCGAATACGTTCATGGTAAATTGGTAATCCTAGTACTTTTCCTTTTACCTTTTCTTGGAACATTTATTATTACAATTTGATCTAATGTGTGTTTTCAAACTTTGAGTTTGCATTCTGTTGTTGATCCTCTTACTAATGTGACTTGAAGTCACAATAATCAGTGAGTGGAGCGAAAGTTATACCAACTTTAAGTTGGATGGATCCTTTACTAGCCTACTTGCCTTCCATATATGAGTATGAGTATGCCTTGGATTATTATAAGCAGTTTTTAAGAACTTCTATGATCTGTTTTATGACAGTTGATTTGATTTTGATCATTAAATCTCACACAATACTTTCAAATCAAACATGTTATTTACATTTTTTTCTTTTCAAAAAGGTGTTTTTGCAACTTACCTCATTGTTTATGTTACTGCAAATGATTCATACAAGTATACCTTTTTCTACATGCAGGTTCAGCTGACAACTTGGGCAGAACCACAAACTCAGACCCTCTTATTGGTAGTGCACCACCAGGGGTTACAGGTATAACAGTGGACAAGTCGGTGGAGTTCACACTCGAGGAGCTTGCTAAGGCTACCGATGATTTTAGCCTCACCAATAAGATTGGTCAAGGCGGTTTTGGTGTCGTTTACTATGGAGAGCTCAGAGGCGAAGTTCGTGTTTTTTATGATCATACACTTTTTTCTTCTTTTTTTTGGTCTATAGTTTTGAAATTTAAGTCGGATGATGACCAAAAGCCAAAGAAGTCAATTTAGTTCAGAGATTGTGTTTCTTTATTTGAACGAATCTTTATTTATTTATTTATTTATTTATTTATTTATTTAATTATTTATTTTGTTGTTGATAACTGCAGAAAGCTGCAATAAAGAAGATGGATATGCAAGCATCAAAAGAATTTCTTGCTGAACTGAAAGTGTTAACACATGTTCATCACTTGAACCTGGTAATTTCTCCAAATTTATGCAACATTCTTTCTGTCCTTAAGAAATTATAATGAGAAGTTTTTATCTAGTAAGTTATACATCCTATATGAATTATGACCAAAACTTACATTTTTGGAATGTCGTTATCCATTTTAATTAGATGTTCTTGTAAGTTTTCAGGTACGTTTGATAGGATACTGCGTTGAAGGATCGTTGTTCTTGGTCTATGAATTCATCGGAAATGGCAATCTGAGTCAACATTTGCATGGTTCACTAGGTAGGCTGACAAATAAAGGCAAACAGATTGGTTGGGTAATGGGTCAAAAGTACTTGGGTTAAATTGTTTTAGCTATCGTTTAAAACGGGTCTGTTGAACTGTGGCGACCCATAAATAACTTCTTTTGTCCATTTCTATGAATAAGTAATGACTATGCTACGATTTAAGCTGTAAGCACTAAAAATACACTTCAACCCTTTTGACTTCCATGTAGTCAACTATATTGATTTGACCCGTTTGACCCATTAAGGATAAACCATAAATCCATAACCCAATACAACCCATTCAAGTAGATGGACTAACTTATAACTATGAACTTGTAATGTCTTTAGGGGGAGAGCCAATTCCGTGGACTACAAGGGTTCAAATCGCCCTAGATTCCGCTAGAGGACTTGAATACATTCACGAGCACACAGTTCCCGTATATATCCATCGTGATATCAAGTCTCCTAACATTTTAATAGATGAAGGTTTCCATGCAAAGGTTATGAAAATTAAAAACTTAAACTTTCCACTTGGTGCACCAAAATCGCTGAAAAATCAGATTGTTATTACTACATATACTCAATACTCTTATGATTCCATAGGTTGCTGATTTCGGGCTGGCAAAACTTACTGAAGTCGGGAGTGGTTCATTACAAACCCGTTTAGTCGGCACATTTGGATACATGCCACCTGAGTAAGTTTCCTTCATTTATTTTCTAATCTCAGGATAAGTCTTAAGTGCAATTTTTTTGTGTGTAGATATGCTCAGTATGGTGAGGTTTCTCCGAAGGTTGATGTATATGCTTTCGGGGTCGTATTGTTTGAGCTTATATCAGCGAAAGAAGCCATAGTCAAGACAAATGAATTTGGTAACGAGTCCAAAGGACTTGTTGGTTTGGTTAGTTCTTGAAATCTTTATTCAAATATCTACCCTTAAAACATTGCAGATTTGTAGCCCCAAAAAAGTCCCAACAATAGGCTTTGAGTAGCTAATATTGCAGCCCAAAAAAAGTCCTTCACAAATGGACCAAACATCAACCGGTCTGGTTTTTACCTTAAAGCCTGTTTTTTTCAGATCCGGTCGGTTTAAAGCCCGTGAACAACCCTTTATAGTTATTTGCATTTTTTCCGGAGTGTTTATGTTCTTTATTTATTATAGTTTGAGGAGGTCCTAAGTTTGTCTGACCCAAGTGAAGGTTTACGCAAAGTAATCGACCCAAGAATGGGAGACAATTACCCTCTAGACTCGGTCCGCAAGGTGAGTAAAATAATAATCGTACATGCTAAAATCCTTACAAGGAAAAAAATGCATACTACACTTGTTTTTAAATGTTTAAATTGACTCTCTTTTAACTGCACACAGGTAGCACTCCTTGCTAGAGCCTGTACACATGAAAACCCTCAGTTGAGGCCAAGCATGAGGTCTATTGTGGTTGCACTAATGACACTCTCATCATTGACCGAGGATTGGGACGTCGGATCTTTCTATGATAATCAAGATTTAGCTTTACTAATGTCGGGGAGGTAGCATAATGTTGCAGTACTTTTGCATAGATTTAGTTATGCCACGTAAGCATTGGGATCACACGACGTTATAGCGTGTATCAAATGTGTCGCATACACAATATCTCGTATAATTCAAATGAACATGGTGTAAAGTTATACTTTTTTTTTTCTGAACATCAATTGTTGAATGGTGCAAACATGACAGTTAGCTTTGAAACCCACAAGACACAACATATGAACTTATAATAACAATAGAAGCAAATAGGATTATCAACCTTACACACCGAAAGAATACTGCACCATTTGCCCAAGAAAACACAGTAATCTTTATTGCCATGAGAAATAAACTCAAAAAGAGGGTAATTTTCCTTGGTGTGGTACATAACACCTATGTAGTTATGTGACAATATCTCTTCTACAATCATGAGATACGCAAAATCTTGGTCACGTTCTAGACTATATTTCTCACCAACACTAGCGGACGGACGTAAATGCATATGATATGCGTAACTATATGACTATATCCCGTATCATCAATCATCAAAGTGTAGGGATTTGGATCACAAATTAATTAGAATATTATTAAAATAATAATAAAACCATCATAATGACACTCTTGTTATGTTTGGGAAAATTTAGCACAATATTGTTACAAATATCATAATTGTCACACCCCTTGGGAGGCCGAGATGACCAAGATCGTATTCGTTTGAAAAACCAAAATGAATACATTCTATTAAAATTTTAAAAGTACAAAGTTTCAATAACGAAAATAAAATACAAGATATAAATTTTAAGCTATTCTAGGGCAGAAGCTAAGTGTCTTCTAAGGTTGTCTTCATGGGCGTGCGAGCGAATCTACGTTGGGCCTTCTAATCCAAGTCTTACAAAGCTAGGTACCTGATACATATGAGTTCACAAGGTTTGTCAAAAATAGTCTTCGTATGAAAATGAGTTCCTCTTGGGCTTGTCAACAATATAACCATAGTTGTGTTTTGTCAAAAATGAGGGTTTGCATTAAGTAAAACATAGTTATCGTTGCGTTTGTCAAAAATATAGAGTTTATCGTACATGTGTCAAAAATAGGTTTTTATCGTACATGATCACAATAGTAATCAATTAGATGGCCCGTCGACCATGAGATGCTATGTCGTCAAAATGAATATAGTTCCACAATCAACCAACCTCTATCCGTCGTGGTACATACCCGATTGTTTTGCGCTCAACCACTCGCCAATAGAGTCTTCCCGTAAATAAATAATAAGTGAACCCAACCATGGGGTTGCGATGTGTCAAATGCCAAAATGTCGTCCCTTGTGAGGGCATCCCGAAATACATGGGCACAAGGATGTGGGGGCATTATCCCCAAATAGTGTTACCCATTTTACCCGCGGTCCTATACCAAGGACTAAGATTGTGTACGCGCGAGACTAGTCGGGGTAAGTATCACTAGTACGAACATATGCGTTAGCGTGTATCGAGCATCCAATATACAATCAAGTACGATAATTTAAATAAAAGAAAGTACGATTATGAAATGTATACATGTTGAAATAAACGGAATATGTATCACCCCAAAATAGTTAAAAAGATAAAAAGTGGAAAGAATGTGAAAACTCACCTAAGCATTGACATTCCCAATTAGTTTGGGCTTCCTTGACTTCCAATACTTTGCACCTAAAGTAATGATGTAGACCAATTAAGTTATAGGTTTGGGTCTATTACCCATGGTTTGCGTTTCTAAGTTAGGTGGAGTTCTTAATGGTGTTTTATGATTCGGTTCGAAGAATTAAGTATGCTTTTAGTTTTAGATTCAAGGTCGTAGACCATATGTTATAGGTTTAAGATTGATGTCTTATGTTTTATGAGTAATCGAATATGGACTCAAGTTAAAAGATAAATTCAAAACATGTTACCAATTTTACCCGCGGTCCTATACCAAGGACTAAGATTGTGTACGCGCGAGACTAGTCGGGGTAAGTATCACTAGTCTGAACATATGCGTTAGCGTGTATCGAGCATCCAATATACAATCAAGTACGATAATTTAAATAAAAGAAAGTACGATTATGAAATGTATACATGTTGAAATAAACGGAATATGTATCACCCCAAAATAGTTAAAAAGATAAAACGTGGAAAGAATGTGAAAACTCACCTAAGCATTGGCATTCCCAATTAGTTTGGGCTTTCTTGACTTCCAATACTTTGCACCTAAAGTAATGATCTAGACCAATTAAGTTATAGGTTCGGGTCTATTACCCATGGTTTGCGTTTCTAAGTTAGGTGGAGTTCTTAATGGTGTTTTATGATTCGGTTAGAAGAATTAAGTATGCTTTTAGTTGTAAATTCAAGGTCGTAGACCATATGTTATAGGTTTAAGATTGATGTCTTATGTTTTATGAGTAATCGAATATGGACTAAAGTTAAAAAATAAATTCAAAACATGTTTGGATAACTAACTACTTATGAGTGATCATAATGTGTCTAAGAGTTTATGTCTACATGTAAAATGAGAAATGAGGAGTCAATTTAAGGTTCGGGAAAGTGGGCCGTAAGCCCATTGGGCCAAAATAATTTCATAAAATGGTTTTGGACCTTCGGTCAATTGTAGAAGTTATAAGAAAACATCATAAAACGTTGTGTGGTGTTGTAGTGTTATCCTAGGTGTTGCATCGAATCGTTTGTGTTTTTCACAAAATTGATTTGGGTCGGTTTAAGTTTAAGATAACAAGTGGTCCGGTTTGCTATGTAAAAACAGTGGCCCAATTTAGTTTAAATGAAGACAATGGGCTCGAGGCCCATTAAGTTGGGTCGGTTCATTCTCGTTAGTGAAAACAGTAGGCCCGAGAGCCCAAAAGGCAAAAATGCATTTAGATCATCATCAATGACTGCAATTAATTACAGATTTGTACTACCTAATCAATTTTATTAGAAATAGGGTAAACGGCAAAGATGTAGGTTGATAAACATACCGATAAATGATGATGGTAAGAGAAGAATGGGCATACTGGCCAATTTAGGGTTTCTATAAACAAAGAAAAAGCAGTCTCCCTCTCCTTTTCTCTTCATTTTGTTATTTGTGAACAAATGAAACTGATATTGATTTAAATAGATCGTCACCCCTGTTGTCACACCCCGATGTTTCCGATTACGTGGGCGTATGACGTCATGGGGTCATAGTCGTGGATACAAAGAACGACGTCTAACAGTTTCGTTTACGTTTAAAACCAAGTATGTTATCAAAGTTGCAGCGGATTATATAAAAGATAACATTGTCTTACAATTACTGAAATGAGAACGTTATGATAAGAAATACGATTGTTCATGATTTATTTAGATAGTAAAAGGTGACCATGACTCCATTCCTATTGTAGGCCCTTTTGTTTGACAAACTTCCCATTTGCACACCGAGAGCGATCTTAGTTACCTGAGAAATACATGAGTTTGAAAGAAAGGTCAACATAAGGTTGGTGAGTTCACAGGTTTGAGTCTTTACAAAATGCCTTTGTAAAACAGTTAATGATATCCAAGATATTGATGATACACAAGATATTATACAGGTTACTCGTTGTTGCATTGATCTACTTGTTCCTTGATTTCAAACACTAACAGATTTACCCACATATGGTAACTTCCCCTAAGAAATACCAATGGCATGGAATAACTGACATGTACCCTCAGACTGGTTACCGGTGAGTCAGAACTGGAGCGACCAGCTAGGGCAGGGTTGTTAACCCAAATAGATCTATTCAGTAGTTATCGTTTCGTTACAAGAACTAATTGAAATCAATTGTTGGTGGGATTTGTAGCAATATGTTGTATAACAAATTACTATGAAGGGGTATGAAAGAACAGATAATCAATAGCGTAACAGTAATACCATAATATCAAGTTGAAAGATTTGTTTGATCATGATTTCTCCCCCGAAAGTATAAAACAGTTGATAAAGGAAATGGGCCGTGAAACTCACTTGATTAAGGTGATGATGAAAGCTGTAGCGCTCTGGACGTAGCTAGTAAACCGTGTCCTAGTAATAATTAATAAGACGGTTTTAAGGTACTGCTTTAGTTGGATAATGTTCCGTTACCCAAATGATCCTGGTCGAGTCTTGACATAATATTCCCGTTTGTATTGTTTGGAAAGTCCGTTTGAAATATTTATCGTTCAAATAAATATTTACATTAATGGATATATTTATGGTCGAATCAATATATATAGCTTTGTAGAAATAATTATAATCAAATAATTATTTAAGATTACGAAAATACATATTCAATCAAGTTTTGAACATCGAGATAAATAATAAAGTATTTATTATTTGAAGTTCATGATATATATTTAAGTCCGACTTCATAATTATAGACAACGATTATATATAAGTCATAGAAATATTTATGTAAATAAATATATATAACTTACATAAATGATATATGTTTCAATATTCTCAAGATTTTAGAAGAAAATATAAATCTTTATATGTTGAGAAATTTTGTCGTTGGCTTTGCCGTGATAAGATACAAGTATCCGATAATTGACCGTAATGATAATAAATATTTAGCTCCGTAAATATTATTATGTTGATGATATCTCTCAAATAGTTTTTCTAATTATATTTAGAAAATAATATTTAATAATAAAATATTAAGAAGAGATATTTGTGTGAAGAGGTGTTGATATATTTGTCATAAATATATTCCGTCGCATAAGTCGAAAATATAACATTTTATATTTTTCAGTCCAACGTCTAGAATTTACACAATATATATATTGTTTATAATATATATTTGAAAAACTAATATTTAAGCCCTTTATATATTATGTCCAAATATACATTTGTTTATATATTTTTAGTCCAACGTCTCACTTTGAGGGTCCCCGAGTCAGTTTTTATATCGTTCGATCTATAATCTTTTTATTTCTCTCAACGATTGTTAAATATATATTGTGACACAACTTCTTAAATATTAACGTTAGTTTAATATTTAAGACGATTCGTTCAGTTTATATATTTAGTGGGCGGAGTGTCAAGACTCGTTTAGGAGTGATTATAAACATCAAAAACGAATAATAAATATGATTAAATTGAAAAGTTAGACTTTTACCTCTAGCACTAGGCTAGGTGACGAACCGAAAGAGGCGAGAATATCACCGTAGACTCGATCGAAGAATATCGACTTTAACCGTGTTGGCTCGAAGGGTAAAGTGCCATTTTGCGGGCTAGTTTTCGGTGGTTTACGGTGATCGTTAGGGACAAACGTTGAGGCCGTTTAGAAGGTGGCCGAGAGTACTTTCCATTGGTGGTGATTGGGTGGCTCGACGGTGGTCCGATGGTGGCGAAATGGTGGCCTAAAGATGGCTGTTGGGACTGTTTTGGTTCAAAAAATAGTAGAAGACTTCAAATCTGCTTTTCTGATTTAAATGGGAATCGCGACGGGAGGAATTGGGTTTGCCATATTTTCTTTTATTTCTTTTATTCTTACATATATTTAAAACCCTAAACAAAATACAACTTCTAAATCAAATAGAATGTTATATTCTATTCCTGATGCACACTGTACAAGCTTTTGATGCACCCAAATGAAATATAATGTTATATTATATCTGTGATGCGTAGTGTACACCTGGGCAATGCTTTACTTTCCTTATCATTGGTATATTATATTCATGAAGCTTATTGTACAACCAGCAATAGCCATGACCTTTGCGTGTGCGAGTATCATTTCCAGACATCCATACATAATTCTTCTGTCTCCTCTCTCTCTCTGCTCCTCCGTCGAAGATTTATGAAATTTAGGGTTTGGGATTCGATCAGCCTCCATCTTCAATCAATCACCCTTCACCTCCATCATCAACCTCCATTGCCATCATCAGACGCCACTACCACCATCTATTCTGGCTCCTACCACCGTCCTTAAGGTATGCCTCAGTTGGAAAGAAGATCTTTGGTTGAATTTCCTCTGCAGTTCGTCTCCGTCCTTCATATATTCTGGCTCTGAGTAAGGATTCTGTCATGGTGATTTTTTTTACGTATTCCGTTCCTCGACTTTTTACCGATGAGCCCTTCCACGCTCTTCAATTTGTACTCTCATCGTCGCTTCCGTTTGGACCTCTCACTGTTATTTTGTCGCTTTGATTTCTACTTAATTTTGGATGCTCTGTTGATCAGGTTCGCGCTGCCGTTTGGAGGTGTTTCGCGTTCATCGATTTTCGTTTACGGCGAATACTTAGCCCTTCTTCAATATCTTACCGGTGAGTCCTTTTGGGTTCTTTGATTTATACTTTCTCGCTTTCGTTTGGAGCTCTGGCTCTTATTCTCGATTTAAATTTTATGTAATTTGGGATGCTTTGTAGATTAGGTTTATTTGGCAATATTCGGTTCCAAGTAATTATGAAATAAATAAAGCTCTGTTCCTAATATTATTGTGTCTTTCCCAATTATGAAACAATATAAAGCATTTAGGAACAAAGTATTATAAGTAGATTTCCTCCAAATCATTATTAAGTAATTTTGTTTCCATTCCTTCATTTAACAAATTGTTGTTGTCCTAAATGTTTAATCTGATGTGCACTACTCAGTCTTGATGTTTGCCAGGTTTCTTTACATGTGGTAAGTTCTTATCTTCCATTTCGTATCAAGATCATAGGCTTACTCACAGCTCTCTCAATTGTTCCTGAGTTGCATTTGCTGCTGATGCTGTGGATTTGGTTTGGCTCTCACTTTACTATGTTAAATAGCAAAAGTAGCAAGAAGGTAAATTTTGGTGTTAATCAAAATGAAAATTTTATGATACACTAAAGCATCTTCATTTAGATGGGGGGGAATCTCAATTCAATTTTCATGTTGTTTAAGGAAAACGAAAAATCAATGGTTTACGGCTTCTTCATGCAATAGACTTACATCATTTTACCAATATATGCAATCGAATCAACCTTTTCTTTGATACAGAATACTTGCTATTTCTTACCGAAGTAGCAAATTGTTGCCATTTGATGCAAGATACTTATCATACCATTTAGTACTTACTTCCCTTTCACTACCTTTTAATGCAACAACATGGTCACTATATTAAGAAATGGTGAGTTTTTTTTCTTTTCCTTTTTGCATTAGATAGCAAATGAAATTTAAATTCCTATATTGGTACAAAGGTGTAAGTTTGTTCTATAAATAAGCAATAAACCCAAAATTGACAAGTTAAATCCCTTGATTGTTGGTAATTTATATATTTTTTGTATGCGTATATGTTCTTTTTCTATTTTATGATTGGCTTTGCTCATGCACTTACCAGGGTGAAGAATACAAATTGTTTTGGCATGATCAACCAGAATTTGTAAGAATGGCGGCAAAATTTGGTGCTACTATCGTACCATTTCGTGCCATTGAAGATGACATCTTCAAGGTAATTAAACAGTAATACATATACATAAACCTTTAAGTTTATATATACATGAAAGAGCCAAGCTACAAGTATAATCTAAGAAATTTCAATCATTCAATTATATAAAAAATAAACCCATTTCAAAAACTATAATTTTGTTTGTATTTTAAGAATGTGATTCCACTGCCACTCTCATTGATTTCAAACACAACTAATTATTCTCATATCAATAAAAGTAAAATTAAAAACAAATAAAAAAACACCATTTAATTTTTTTACACCCGTACTCTGCTTTAACCACTACTGTTATTGGTTTCTGAATTTTAATGGCTTCTAACCCGGGCTTCCAAAAAAAATTATCGAATTGATCCGCCGCGAAGCGCGGAGTGACTATGGACCCTCAAGATGTCGGCTATGTATGCACCAAGCACTGACAACAGGAACCAGACTACAAGTAAGTTCTTAAGAGCAATTCTTCACTTCAAACATAAACAATTTTACACCGGCTGCAATGAAATGCTCCCTTCTGTTTTCTCTGATTTGCTTTAATTGTGTTCGGTTCATACAAATTGACCTTCGATTTATTTACAAGCTTGCATGGTCTATAACACTTTAACCAATATTAGTTTAACTTGAGGTATTTAACTGTGTTGGGTTCTCATAGAATGATATTTAGTGTATATTAATGATTACACGATCTAAAATCTTTTCGAAAACAAGTGCAAAACCTTTTCACTAACCGTTGGTGTTAATCATTGTTAATCAGTACACTCACACCACTTTTGTAATCTGATTGCCATAGAATGAGACGAAACTAAACATTGTTAAACTTAATGACAAAATGGTACTTTTAGCCGGTTTTATGGGTCTATCAGTTACTGTGGTGCTAGAGTAATATATTTCTGGCCATGTATTTATAATTTTACTAAGTTTTGGATAGGTTTACATGAATTTCAAATAGAATTTAAAAGTAGCATACCTTTAAAAACGACAAACTTATATTGAATTTGCTTTGTGTTTATACTTGATAAGGGCAATGCTATCTATGACATTGACCATACTAACATAAAAAGTTCATATGGGTGATTTTGTGTTTTAGTTTTCATTCATTATACTACTGTACTGTAGCATGTTCGTATGGATAGGTCCAAATTATTGGCAAAAACAAGAAATTTAATTTGACAACAGATGGTGGTGTAGTTTAGGCAACCCTATACATACAGATTCAATACAATCTAAAAACTGATGTGAATCAGTTTATAGAGATTTATTACTTTCACAACTTTCACCAACTTGACAACCGACAAAAATGTTTATATATGTATGATTTGTTTATTGCAACCCCAACTGTATGCAAATGCTACTGAAACTTTTTTGTCTTTCTAACAATACACCAGAACACCAATTATGATACATTTTATGATAAATTAAAAAAGTGGATATGTTCACAGTTCTTCATCACTGGAACAGACTGTGGTTATTGATGTTTGTCATCTGAGGTTAGTTTGTTATCTTACTTCCGTTTATGTAGTTTTTTTTTTGGTGTATCACATCCTAATGAGGATATAATTTTGGGATCTTTATTTTTTGGTCAACGACAGCCTCATAGGAGCATATTTTTTTGGGGGTTTTATGGTTGCGTTGTTTAATTGTGCAGCTATCCAACAGGTATCATTCTATTACTATGTTGGCTTAAATTTTAGTATGGTCGTCAACCAAATAGGCTTGAGTCATGAATTTGTTTATCCTGCACCATGTGTACAACCATAAGGTGCATACCTTCGTTTATCGCTCTCTTTGTTTTTTATTCAATTTCCCTGGCTGATTGTTGATTTAGTTCGGTCTAAACCTAAAAGGTCGGCTTACAACGCTACACCTAATAAGAAACCTTTATTATTATGTGCAACATACTGAGTTTATTCAGGCATCAACACATTCACACATGACATTTCTCATTATTTGTTTGAGGTTTTACTACTTGCGAAAAAATCAACCATTGTCAAGCCACATAATGGGTTTCCAATGAAAACCAAAGAGGTGTAAATATTGTCTTTGTTACATGATTCTTTGGGTTATCAATAATGGGATTGCAAGACCTATGTACAAAGCCATCTCATTCTACATACAATGTAGAAAGTGGAGACGGCAATTGAAAGCGGGAATATGTGACTTTGCTTTCCGAAATGTTAATTCATACACTATACTCATGCCATACATTGAGGAATGTTTTCATTACATATAATCATTTTGGTGTTTAATGCTAGATAGAGAAATGATGGAGCATAGGTAAGAGTATATAGCATTACGAAATATTTCACGGTCTATTGTCGCGTTAAGACAAAGGCAAAAAAAGGACTTTTATAAAATACCGTCAAAAAAGGTCCGCCGCGAAGCGCGGATCGCAACATCTAGTATATATATATATATATATATATATATATATATAGTGAAAAGTTCATTGTAGACACCCCCATAAGTGTAGACAGGTAGACACCCTTTTTCACCATTAGATCTCTTGATCTAATGGTTGTGATTAATTGTCTTTTTTCTTTTTTTCTTTTTTCTCACTAATCAGAAACTTTCACATGTGAAAAAGAGCTATTTCACATGCGAAAGTGTCTACAATGAACCTCACCCTATATATATATATATATATATATATATATATATATATATATATATACATAGGGGAAGGATCCTATGAAAACCCTTTATTTTGTGAAAACGTGAAAACCACTTTAAAACCTACATAACTTCTTTATACGTTAATGTTTATTCATGAAATTTGCGCCAAATGTCTTAGAATTACGTTATCTATAACTCTGGAAAACAATATTTATAAAAAAAAACGTAAAAAAAAAGTTTTTTTTTTTTTTTCCGTTTTTGGTACACATGTGTACCATCATCACTACTACTACACAAAAACAAATTATAAAGTATAAAAACACTCCTTATGTTAAAAATATATTAAAAACATACTAAAAACAATAAAACATTTATGTTACGAATGATAATTAAACATAGTACACATGTGTAGCAATACTTAAAAAATCATAAAATGTTATTTTTTTCTTTAGATATAAAGATAATAAAACTATAATAATTAGGGTGCAATTTCCTTTTAAAACTATTAGTAACTCATATTAAATTTTGAGTTTTTTTATTGTGGTACACATGTGTACCAAAAACGAAAAAAAAAATAAAAAAAAATAAAAAACCGTTTTTTTTTTGTTTTTGGTTTTTATAGAATTAAAGATAACGTAATTCTAAGACTTTTGGCGCAAATTTCATGAAAAAACATTAACGTATGAAAAAGTTATAAAGGTTTTAAAGTGGTTTTCACGTTTTCACAAAATAAATGGGTTTTCACACGATCCTAATCCTATCTACATACACGTATATACACATATATATATCCGTGAGTTTTGATCAAGAGGAAGAGATGAAGGTGATGGTGGTTGTGGCGGTCGGAGGTGGTGGTGGTTCAAGGTTGGCGACGGGTCGGAGCCCGTGAGCTCGGTCCAAGGCAGGGGTAGTGCGAGGTGGTGTTCGATGGTGACGGTTGGCGATGAGGAGAATGGAGGTGGTGATCGCCGGCCGGGGTGGCGGTGGCGTTCGACGATGATGATGGTGCAGGTGGTGGCTGCGGTCGTCGGTAGCAGCAGGAGTGGTGGTGGCGACTGACGGCCGGAAGGAAGGTGGTGGATGGGGCTGTGGTGGTTGATCGGCGAGAGGGGGTGGCGGAGGATCGGCGGGTGGAGGTCACCGGTCGAGAGGGAGGCGGTGGTGTGGGTTTGTGTATGTGTGTAGATGTACAAGTCGCAAATTGGCGCGCGTTGCGCGCGGAGGCTACTTTGTTATCGTTGTTGTGTTGTCCACCTATTTCTTTTTGGTTAAAGCGTGAGGGATGATGATGTATCTGACTCATGGAAAACCTCAGTGACCATTAAAGGAAACTCATAATATGATTAGAAAGATGAACACAAACACCTCTCTTGTCGTGAGGCTACAAAAAATCTTTTATTTTGTACGTTCATCAAATGATATAAATTATGTCGATTTAGCACAGAATAGCATCTAATTCGAGTTAAAGGTATTTATTTCATTGTGACCAATAAAATAAAATCCATCAAAAGAATAAGAAAAAATAAGTTAAAATTAATTATTTATTTTTTCACGAAAACTTATTAAAAAAATAAGGACATGACCCTCATTTAATATTTTCAAACCCACTTCATTTTTTGTAATTGCTATTCTTCCCACGTTACCTAATATTTAATATATACCAACTAAAATCAAGCAAAGTCATTTGATGGATTGTTACAGGTTAATATTTATTGCTTCACAGTTCACAGTCATTTGGTCAAAGATGGCTACAGTGAGTTTGGTAAGGGGAAAAACTGTAACTATTTGTACTATAATAAATAAAAAACATATATTGTATTTGATTTCAAGTTAGAATTTGCATGGTGTTCTGGTATAATAATGATATCCGGCATTTGGATTTAAAATTGCTCTTTTAAAAGGAAAGTAAAAGCTAAAAAAAAGTTATTTGCTTTCACACAAAAAGAACAAAAAATAAAAAGATCATTCTCAAACAAATTGTTAAAACAGTAGGCTCAGATCATTGATCATCACAACCAATGACAAATAAATTGTTAAAACTCTAGGCTCAGATCGTTTAGATCATCATAGCCTTCATCAAACCAACCACATAGAAAGCTTAGCCAACATAAGATCAGATCTGGTATAACACAGCAAACCCAAACATCAAAGACATCACGGTAAAACAAACAGGCTCAGATCGACCAACGACTGTGAGAGACGTGAAGCCACTGCCAAGCCGCGGGCCGCTTTACCATCACAGCCATCGGATGTCAACAACAGCAGATAACCATCACCGCCTCTAGGGTTGAGGACTAAACACTATCATCGTTGCCGTTTAGGCTTAGAATGGGCCAAAAAGCATCATAAACTTGTACAATCAGCATAGTATCTTGTACCAGAAAAGAAATTTGAGACAGATCAAATACGTCAACGTTTTTAAGCACAAAATCAAACCACCAGAAACCATGATACCATCATTGCCTCGAGGGCTCAGTAGCACACCCTATCATCATCGCCGTCTAGGCTCAGATTCGGGAAAACGCACCATGTAGATAAAAAAACTTAAAGCATCCACCACATAAAAACCCTAGCCACCATCAAGCAAGCACATTAGGGTTTCTAGTAATTACAACGTCGGTGAGCCAAGATCCGGCCCACGGCTGCGCTAACGCCGCCACATAGTCGGAAACACCCAGTGAAACGGATTAAAAAAGATTGGTGCGAAATCTCATCAATCAGGCGAAACGACGAAACGGTGTCGGAACGGAGCGACCGGCCAAACGACCGTCACATCAACGCCGATACACGGCCATCGCATCTACGACGGTTCACCGGCGTCACCAAGCCATTAATAATGGCGGCGACGACCTGGAACACTACCATCGTCATAACAGTGACAGCCGGAGTTCATGAACCCGGTTGCTCTGTCTACACTACCATCGTCGGACCTAACGGAGATTGTGAGAGAGAAGCCAACAATTTAGAGAGAGAGTGAGAGCCCTGCGTTGCTCTCTTTGATTAGAGAGAGAGAGATTACTTTTGAAATGAGAAAGTGGGAGGTAGATATGCCTTAAATGTGGTCTGACACAAAGCAAATAAAGCAAATGGCTTGTAAGCTCTGCAGAAATATTTGTACATTTTAAACAACAAAACATGAAGCAGCCGTGAGCTTGTACCTCAGGCTTCAATAGAAATAACCAAATCAAATACCAAGCTTTAAGAGATTGTACCTAAAGCTTTTTGACTTGCAATTTCAACTTCCAAATGTTTGTATTTAAAATGTGTATATATAATGTAGTTAGATGGATAGAATAGATGATGAATCTGATTTCATCAGATTTTTATTTGATTTTATTTTATTATTTAATTTAAATATCTTTTTAACCCTAGTTAACCAATTCAACCTCGGTCAGTTGTTAGGTTATGTTAGTTCTATTAGATATTTTAGGTGGTCGTACGGTGTTCAGTTTTTATAAAAACAACACGTTAACCAAATTATTTTATGACGATTATAAAATAATTATAGTGTCATAGTAAAATAATTATTACGAAGCCGTTGGGCTTTGAAAAGGGTTCGAACGTTTAGAGAAACTGTTCAAGGCCGGTATAGGTCGTGTTAGGCCGGTGTTCGAGGCTTTCTCCGTTTTGGTCGCGGCCAATCTCATAATTTCCTAAAATTATCCGTGAGTGATACGTTATACTTTTTAGGTGTTGTTTTACTTGTTGGGCCGTGTTTTGGGCTTAGATGCTTTATTTTGGTTTATTGGGCCGGACCGGGCCCAAATTAGTAAATGGCTCTTTTAAGCCAAACCGTTGCACCGTTTTGACCGAAACAAGTTCCTAAATTATTTATGAGATCACGACATCGTTATATAATTATAATTCGTTGTAAGTTTAATTATTTAGAAAACTTTACTTATTTATTTACTTTATTTATTCGCGGCATCGCGTAAAGAAATAAATAAATGATTCTATCGTTTCGGCTCGAGCTCAGATATTTCATTATTCAATCTCATAATAGGTTATAACTCGAAATATTCGCTTAAGCGTTGTCGGGCGTTATTGTGATTTCTCACGACACCGATTAGGAAAATATAAAAGTTACTTCTTTTATATTTATCTTTCTTGTTGTTGAAGTTCCACCGATCTAGGATGGACCTTTCTGTTTATTATTATACAAACGTGGGAATTGTCAAGGTTGGACGTTTACGTGCATAGTGTTTATTAATAATATTAATAAATCAAGTCATACACATGTATATACGTATATATATACGGTCAAAGTATAGGTTTGACCTTTGATTTTTGACGGGTTGTCACACCTGTCTACAATAGATCAAGCCACCCACATCTACATGTTCCTTTAGAGATGTAAATGGCGTAGCTATGCAGTTAATATGGTCCAAAATCAAATAGAGGTCAAGGACCGCTATATGAGATATAGGTTATCGTAGTGATATAGCGGTGGGATAGCAATAGTTCTAATATATATATATATATATATATAACAAGTTGGTGACCCGCCCTCGCTTCGCGGCGGGCACCATTTACCTGTCAGTTTAAGTTAAAAAAGTTTTAGTGTGGTCAAAGTATAAAAAAGTCGTGGCTAAAGTTAAAAACTCTAAAAGTATAATAATAAAATAAAGTAAAAAAGTTAAAGAGTATAAAACATAAAAGTCTAAAAGTTTTGTGGCGAAAATATAAAACTATAAAAGTATACTAAAAAACGAAAGTAGAAAAGTTATGGGGTATAATCGTAAAAGTCTAATAAAACTACAAAAAAGTTGTCGTCAAAGTCGAAAACTCCAACTTTAAACAAAATAAAAATAAAAAAAAAGTGAAAAACTTAAGGGGTATAAAACGTAAAACTATAAAAGTTTCGTGGCCAAAATAGAAACTATATAAATTGTGTTCAAAGTCAAAAACTTTAACTTAAAAGAAAAAAAAATAAAAAACAAAAATAAATTGGAAAAGTCAAGGGAAAGTTTCGTGACCAAGGTATAAAAAAACAAAAGTTTTAAACTTAAGGGGTATAAATAATAAAATTATAAAAGTTTTATGGCAAAAGTAGAAGACAACAAAAATTAAAGCAAAAAAAAAAGCTTAAAAGTCAGAGGATGGTGATCCACCCGCGATTCGTGGCGATCCACCCATTTACCAGTCAGTTTAAGTAAGAAAAGTATAGTGTGGTCAAAGTGTAAAACTATAAAATGGTCGTGGCCAATGTCGAAAACTCTAAAAGTCTAATAAAAGAATGAAAGTAAAAAAAAGTTGAGGGGTATAAAACATAAAATTTCAAAAGTCTCATGATGAAAGTATAAAACTAAAAAAGTATACTAAAAAATGAAAGTAGAAAAGTTAAGGGGGGTATAAATGTAAAAGTATAATAAAACTATAAAAATAATTCGTGGTCAAAGTCGAAAACTCTAAAATTATACTAAAAACGAAAGTAGAAAACCGGAAAATTGTAAAACTTTCATGGCCAAAGTAGAAGACCACAAAACTTCAAAAAAAGTTTAAATGGTTAGAGGGTAGAGAATGTAAAAGTATGAACATATGTGAAAACAAAAGTAGAAAACGTAAAATTGTGAAAGTTTCGTGACCAAAGTAGAAAACAAAAAAACTTTAAAAGTTAGGGGGTAGAAAACGTAAAAGTATGAAACATATGTGGCTAAATATGAAAATCTAAAGTTTACTATTATGTTTAAAAAAAATGTAAAAGTTTAAGGATATAAGACATCAAAGTCTCAAACTATTGTGGCCAATTCATGAAAACTATAAAAAAAAAAAACTAAGTGTAAAAGTGTAAGGGTGAAAAATGTCAAAGATTCAAACTTACGTGGACAATATATATAATCTAAAACCCCACTATTCATCTTCAAATTCCATTGTTATATATATAATTTGTAAAGTTTTTTGAGTCAAGGTTTACTATTTGGTTTCACCCAATAAAATGTGTGCACATCATTGTTGTGTCCACTCGCATGATGCCATGTGAGCACTTGAGTTTTTGTTTAGTTTTCATCATCTTTGTCTTTGTAAGTTTTAGTTTTTAGACTTTAGCCACTAAGTTTTTTTAGTTTATATATTTTGATCATGAAACTTTTATACTTTTACGTTTTATATCTTTTTCTACTTTCGTATTTTAGTATATTTTTATAGTTGTATACTTTGACTACAAAACTTTTAGACTTTTACTTTTTATACCTCTTAACCTATGTACTTTTGTTTTAATATATTTTTTGAGTTTTCAACTTTGGCCATAATTTTTTTTATAGTTTTATACTTTAACCACGAATTTAAACTTCTATGTTTTATAGTCCTCAGCTTTTCTACTTTCGTTTTTTTTAATATACTTTTTATAGTTTAATATTTTGAGCACGGACTTTTAGACTTTATACCCATTAACTTTTCTATATTCGTCTTTTAGTATTTTTTTTAGAGTTTTCGTATATTTTTTTTATAATTTTATATTTCACCAGGAAACTTTTAGACTTTACATTTTATACCTCTTTAACTTTTGTACTTTTGTTTTAGTATGTTTTTAGAGTTTTCGACTTTGGCCACAACTTTTTATAGTTTTATACTTTGACGATAAAACTTCTAAACTTCTATGTTTTATACCCCTCAATTTTTCTACTTTCGTTTTTAGTATACTTTTTATAATTTAATACTTTAACCACGAAATTTTTAGACTTTATACACCTTAAATTTTCTACTTTTGTCTTTTAGTATTTTTTTTTAAAGTTTTCGACTTTAGCCATGTAGTTTTTATAGATTTGTACGTTAACCACGTTAGAACGTTTCTTACTTAGACTGACAGGTATTTGGGTGGCCCGCCGCAAAGCGCGGGCGGGTCACCATCTCGTATATATATATATATAGGGAGAGGATCACTTGAGAACTAATTGGGTTTGAGAACTAAAAAGAACTAATCTTTGCCACTAGTTTATATATATGGAAAACCCCCCCATGAATTTGAATGCTCTCCCCTTGAAAATTAGTGGTCCAAATTGGTTCTCAAAAGTTCTTAAAAGAAAAAGTTCTCATTTGAACCTAACCCTATATATATATATATATATATATATATATATATATATATATATATTTATATATAAGAAACATAAAACATCAAAATATTAATAGTAATATTTAATATCAATACTCAATAGTGTTTGTAGGGTTTACAGATGCAAGTAAAGATGGCTTCAGATGACATTGGTCGGAAGTTGGAAGAAGTTAATGTAGCACTAAACCTTCGTAACCGCTATAGCACCGCTATACGAGACCAATATTGGTGCTATATCGACCGTTATGACCGATAAATTCGGAACCGATATTTTAACCGATATGTGAGACCGATATTTTGCATAGGATCCGCTATCCGCTATAGAACCGCTATAGCGGCCGTAATAACTGCATAGGTCGTACGGTGGATTCAAGGCGTAATACGGAGTTCCTTTAGAAAACCTTAAGGCATGAATGCAGATACAATAAGCATATGAGGTTCACTACAAATGATTAAGATGAAAGACTCATCAAGTTTTCCACCTGTATCTACTACTTTTCCACCTTTCTAATTCAGTTATGTGTCTTAATCTACAAAAGAAAAATATAAAAACATAAAAACTTATAAGCAAGTTAAATACAAACTTATAGAAATCTGAGTTGTCAAACATTTGCTTCTTCTCTTCTATTATCACAAAACCATGGAAACCCCCGATCCTACTTTCAAATTAACGATTTCAGTTTCATCAATCAGAGAAGGAATCGTTTATACCGGATTGAAAAACATATAAAAGAGTGACATCAGTAAAGAAAAATGTTTGATGGAAGGAATGCAACAAAGACACTTCAATAATCAAAATTATCGCAAAAAAAAATCATATTTTTCGGTTGGTTACTCCGAAAAAACCATAAAATAAAGAATATCATGGTGATAGTTATGAGAAACTTATTACCTAAATTGAAGAATACGAAATGATGATGTTGATGGCGGCTAGATGGTGAGCGATTACACCTTACAATTTGCTTCATCGGACAATAAAATCTGCATTGAATTAGAAGAAAAAAAACCCTAAAAAACATAAATCAAAGATTGAATCAAGAAATCCAGAACGTTATGGATTAATCAGTGCTATTTACCCAATCCAATCTACAATCAAAGATGGTGAGCGTAGAGCTTCAAGCTCCGTGCGATGATGGTTGCTGCGAAGAAGAAGCAATGATGATGTTGCGAAGAACCAAAGAAATGGAGAAGATTGAAGCCTGAGAACGATGCGATTGAGGAGGTGGGTAGGGTTTTTGAGAGGAAAGGAGAGCTACGTAGAAGAGGATGTGAGGAATTAGGTTAGAAAAGATCCGCTTGTAAACATTGCATTTTTCATAAATTTTTTAATTCAAAATTATGAGAAAATTACATCTAAGGGTATGCGATATGGTGAGTGATGAGCCGCGTTTTCCCTTTTAATACCGTGAAACACCGTCCACCTAGGCGTTATGGGGTGGCGTAGTGTTTTGCCGTGTAACTTTCCACAGCGTTTGAATGGGTGTTGTGTGGGTGTTATCCAATTAAATCATGACATGTAATTTTTCTTTATTTTTTTTTGGTTTAAACTAATAAAAAAACAACTCAACACCACACCACATCACACCATGTATACTTAGTGGCGTACTCACTAAGGTGGGATGGAGTTCGGCCGCACCCCATGGATTTTTTTAATTATAGGATATGTACGATCCAATCCCAACCAAACCCTAATAAATTTTGGTACCGACCCCCATGAAATTTTCAGACCGACCCAATGAAATTTTGATCAGACCAACACAAAGAAAAAATAATTTAAAACTTTAAAGTCTTTTGCTACCGGTGTCGCCACTCTTCGGAATTAGATTCTAAAGAGCCTCAAGTCTTTTGTTTAGGTAACTTTTTTAAAGTTTTACTTTTTTATTTGATAATTTGATTAATTGCTAAAATTTTAGAATGTTGGTTCTTTGCCGGAATACTAGATTGTTGGTATATTTTATTAATTTTATATTAGTTTGTCGGTCAATTACTTTTGGATTTAAATATGTTAATATGACTCGATCCGACTTGACCCGAATCGAACCGAGAAAAAAAAATATTTAGTGATAAACAAATGACCATTGAAAAGTTTCGAACCCCATAATAAAAGTTCCTGAGTTCGTCACTGTGTATACTACACTTGGTGTTATTAAATGGTGTTATCCAGTCATCACCTATGTGACATGATAACACCAAGTTATTACACCAAGTATACCACATGCCCTAAGATTTTACCGATGTGGAAGTACTAATTAAAAAAATCTGTATTTAATAAAGTAGGAAGAGATAAAAGGTTAATTATAGTGTTAAAATTAACTTTTTTTTATATAATTAACAAACACTGACGATACACGTGGCGTGAGCCAAGACATCCAAGTCCAAGCATATCAGCGTTTTTGTTTCATGGGATCGTCATTCTGAACGTCAATACAATACAAAGATTGTGATCAAAGAATGAATTGAATGAACAACCTCTTTCACTCTTCACCTAACCCTCACCGCCTTCATCAGATTCTCCTTCAATCATCCCCTCCGATCGCTCGCAGTATTATTTCTTCCCTTGGTTCCGTTGATCATATCCTTTTCTCATGATTTCGTGCCCTCAAATCGACTCGATTTCACCAATTTCGGTGAGTCAATTTCGTAGTTTTTGTTTCCAATTTCGTCTATGACGTACACTTAGGTTTTTCTCTGTTATGTTATTTCTCGATTATACGTAGTTAGTTGCAGAATTTTAAGATTGATTGGATAGAGGAGGTGCGTGCAAGCTTAATTGGTACTGATGATCGGATGATATGATTCTAAATTGTGCTTGTGTGTGCATCTATATACATCGGGATTTGTTGATTTGTCAACCATCCTGTTTCAGGTTTACAGCGTGTTCTTTGTGATTGCTTTATTGTTTGAAATGGATATCTTTCTTCAACATTAGTCCATGGAAAAATGAACGCATTCAGGGGTGAAATCTCTATTGTGTTTGGTGACCTAGCCATTTTACTTTGCAGATTTCTATTTGCTTGATTTCACAGTACTTGGTTCATTGATTCTGATTGAAAAATGATCCATTGATTAGTCAGTCGTTTGTTATTCTAAGTTTTATTGATTGGTGAAGTCCATTTGGCCTCAAATTTTGGCACCTTGTGACAAGACTGATAGCTATTTGCAGATTGTAAGCAGAATTTTGACCATTTTTCACTTTTATATCATCGAGAGTTTGGCTTTCTATAAAAGGAAAGTACAACTTAATTTGATAGTTGGCTTTGCACCTTAGGAGAGTTGTGAAATTTCTTTTATCCATATATTAGATTAGATGAACCAGTGCTATAGGCAGTTTCTGTGTTCCTAAATACATATCTCTGTTTTCTGTGTAAATAGTGAAGATGGACATGCTATTTCAAAAGGAAAATCAAGTGAGTAGTTATGGTACTAAAGAAATGAATGCGAGGCAAGTCTCCACCAGTGTTCTTGGAGTTAAAAGAGAGAGAAAGGTTCAGAAGCTCATGAGTTCTCAACGGTCATCAACGAAAAGAACAAAATTTTCTAAACAGAAAGAAATATACGGTAATCACAGTAGTTCCCGGGAAAGATGTTTTTCTGGTGATTCTGAAGAAAAAAAAGCAAATGTTCAAATCAGGAAGAACACATTAACACCAAAAACCAAAAGGTTAAATAAACCAGCAAGAACTCATGGAATTAAAGGTTTATATGGGAAATCAAAATGCTTCTTAAGTGATGAAAATGATACCAGTGACTCTGATGAGGATTATAATGAGGAAGACGAAGATGACGATGATGACGACTTCCCTCTTTATTCACTGCGTAAAAGATCAAAAGCTTCAAAACATAAAGGGGGACATGCTAAAGACTGCAGAGCTTCAAATGGGAAACTAAACTCCCAGAACAAAGGTGATTTAAACAAGAAAGAACCATCAAACAAAAAAAAAGGTGTGACAACCAACCATTTGGAAGAGGAACTCACAGACAGCAATAAGAGCAAACAAAATGATGTTAACAGTAGCGCACATAATGTAATGATATCAAGAAGCCGTCATACCATTTCTAATAGAAAAGTTCTTGATAATAGTAAGATCTATTATCACTGGTTAGATGAAGATGATGAAGAAAGCGAGTATGCTAGTGAATATGATGTAAATGAAGAAATAGACGAAGATGATGATTATGATGATGGGAGTGTAATTTTGACATCAATGCAACAACATGAGTTGAATAGTGTTGAGACAAAAGGAAGTATGAAAGGCAGGAAAGTGGAAAAGGATTTTGACTTCATAGAAGAGAAAAAACCAACTTCTTTTGTGAAATCTTGTCCTAGTAAAAGTAGCAGTTCAAATGATTCGATAATGAAAAGAAGAAACAAAGATGCAGGAGATTGTAGTTCTGCTTCATCAGTTGGCAGTATAAGTACTGCTATCAACATCAAGGTATAGGCTTGAACTTTTATCCTATTACATGTTTATTTTCTAGTTTTTCCCTTATATTCCCCACTATAATTTACCAGGATGGAAACGAGCATCCCAACTGTCATCAATGTAAGAGAAATGATAGAAAGACTGTTGTTCCCTGCACCAAATGTAATCAAATAGTATACTGTATCCAGTGCATCAGACAATGGTCACTCCTCTTCTACTGTTTCTGTTTTTTTGGCTTTTATGTGATACTGATTTGCTCATAAATGGATTCTATTTCTTGACAGGTATCCTCAATTATCAGAAGAAGAAATTGCAGATGTATGCCCTTATTGCCGTGGAAATTGCAATTGCAACTTGTGCTTACACTCAAAATTTAAGGTTTGTTATTTTCTCTAAAACCATGAGATGTTATAAGTTCTAACACTTTTTAAACAGCAGATGCCAAGCATAGATCTTGCTGATGATGAGAAGTTGCAGCATCTTCTCTATACTATTAACTTAATCCTGCCTTTTCTAAAACAAATTCATGATGAACAAAGTAAGGAGATAGAGGTGGAAGCGATTGTTCATGGTAATCATTTAAAAGCAAGCTGATGACTTTTTCTTTTCCTTTGAAACAAAGAGTTTACTGAAGTGAATGAATGTGTCCCTTTGTATGCAGGGGTATCAGAGTCTTCAATTATAGTACAGCAGACTAGCTATTTCACTGATGAGCGTGTCTACTGGTAAATTTTCTTGCTAATTTATCTTTATAATGAAGGACTCTGTCCTTTTCTACTACCATAATTCCATGCCTGTTGTTTTCATGGAGCAGCAACCACTGTTCAACATCTATCATTGATCTTCATCGAAGTTGTCCAAAATGCTCATATGAGCTATGTCTTAGTTGCTGTCGTGAACTAAGGAATAACGGTCTTGTTGATAAAAAAAAAGTTGACTTCAGGTACTTCAATAGAGGTTTTGATTATATTCATGGGGGGAACCCGCTACAAGATTCTTTCCATGAAAATAGTTTAAAAAGTCCCCGTCATTCTGCTATTAAATGGCTAGCTGAAGCTGATGGGAGTCTGTTTTGTGCTCCAAAAGAAATGGGTGGATGTGGTGATTGTGTATTGGAGCTCAAACGTCTATTACGAGAGGACTGGATTTCACATTTGGAAGCAAAAGCAGAGTGTATATTGAATAAATTCAAAATTGACGAGTCAAACATTATTCCAAATTCCTTTACAACTGTTGGCAAGATGTATCTAGAAGCAGCCAACAGAGAAGACTCAGATGATAACTACTTATACTATCCTGATTCTAAAGAAGTCGAGCTCTTTCGGTTTAGACACCATTGGGCTAAAGGTGAACCGGTAATTGTAAAGAAGGTTCTAGAACAGACACCTGGTTTAAGCTGGGAACCCACAGTCATGTGGCGTGCATTATGTGAACATGTGGATTCAAATGTCAGTTCAAAGATGTCACAAGTGAAGGCTATAGATTGCTTGGCTGGTTGTGAGGTAATTCTGGCTTCTCTTATGTGTAGTAATTACTGCCAGCTGTTACTTTTAGCTGTAAACGTTTCTTGAAGACTGACAATCTTTGTTTAGTATTGACTAGAGGTGGCAAATTTTGCCTTATTTAGTTATAAATTCGTCAATTTTGGTTGTGTTTTATTTCAACCAGTTGGAAGGGTAAATTGGGATGTATATATCTTCAAAATGTTTGTTATGTCTTACTTTGTTGCACCGTTGCTTTTTTGAACTCCACTTTGTTGTTACTTGCAGGTTGAAATTAGTACTCGGGAATTTTTTGAAGGTTATACAGAAGGAAGGCAATATGTGAACTTATGGCCAGAGATGTTGAAGCTGAAGGATTGGCCACCATCTGATAAGTTTGAGGATCTTCTACCCCGTCATTGCGATGAATTTATCAGTGCATTGCCTTTCCGACTGTATACTGATCCAAGATCAGGGTTTCTCAATCTTGCTGTCAAGTTACCACCAGATGTACTAAAACCTGATATGGGTCCAAAGACGTATATTGCATATGGAATGGATGAAGAACTTGGAAGAGGGGATTCTGTTACTATGCTTCATTGCGATATGTCAGATGCTGTATGATACTTTATATTTACCTTTTCATAGCTAAATACAAAACATAATTACAGTCACCATTTCATGCATAAGTTGTATTTCTACTGGTCCAGGTGAACATATTGACAAACACAGCTGAAGTTTCAATAAGTAATAACCAGAAACGGGCAATTCAAGAGTTAAAAAAAAGACACAGGGCTCAGGATAGAAGAGAAAAGAATGGAACACTTTTTGAATATGCTGATGGGTCTTGGGTGAAGAAAGATGAACATACTGTTTTTGAGGTAGAAGACTTCAATTATGTTGCAAGCATAAACAAAGAGATTAACAAATGGGATGAATCAAGTGGTGTTTCACTGGATAGACATAATGCATGTAATTTGCGTGATTTTGCTCCAAAAGAAGATACTGAAGAAACAGGCAGTGCTCTTTGGGATATTTTCAGAAGAGAAGACGTACCAAAGTTACAGGAATATTTACTAAAACACTCCAAAAAATTCCGACATACATATTGTTGTCCTGTTGAGAAGGTATATATGAATTTCCACTTAAAGTTTGCTATTTGTAGTTTTTGATACTTCTCCTCTGCTTTGGCATGACCCTTGAGGGTTTGCTTGTTATTTTGAAGGTTTATCACCCAATTCATGATCAGACATTTTACTTGACGTTGGAACATAAAAGGAGGCTAAAACAGGAATATGGTTGGTATTTGCCAATTTAGCTTCTGCCATGCATACTCATAAACTGTGACTAATGGATAATTGTGTATATCATAGGTATAGAACCCTGGACGTTTGAACAAAAGCTGGGAGAGGCAGTTTTTATTCCTGCCGGATGTCCACACCAAGTGAGAAATCTCAAGGTAAAGTTCTTCTCTCATTTCAGTTTTATATAACCCACTTCCTCCCTCTCATCCCCCCCCCCCCCCCCCCCCTCTCTCTCTCTTTAAGACATTGGTAAGGAAACACTTGATGAGGTTACACATGTAGCCGGGGACGGCTCAAACGATTTGGGGGCCCCAAACAAACTAACATTTTGGGGTCTTTCAGCATATTCAAAATTGCGTTCAAATCCTTCTCTTTTAGTGATCTGTAAACAAAAAAATGTATTAAACTAAATATAAAGAAACCCAAATAAAAAAATAAAAGGAAAGAAAATAAGAAAGGAAAAAAAAGACAAAAAAGTCTAAAAAAGAAAGAAACTAAAAAAGAGAAATAAATAAATTTAAATATGGTATGTAGGATTTAAACTCATACATTTAACCACCACACCATCTAACTCATTTGATAATTTGATTGTGTTTACATGTATATACATGTATTTAAAAAATATATTTATTACATTTTAAAAAATAGAGGACCTAATTTATTAGCGACCCTAAGCCCTTACTTTGGTTGCTTGAGCCATTGGGCATAGATGAGATTGAGGTTGCAAATACCAAGAAAAAGGAACACTTAAAATGTGTTCAAAGACATGTACCAAGAAAAAGGAGCACTTGAACTGTGTTCGAAGATAACCACTTAGCGGAGAACCTACTAATTCCACCCGCTAGGATGAAGGTTCAAAACATATCATTCAAGAATTGGTGGATTCAGTGAAGGCCTTGGGTCTGAGGTATGTGACGTCAAGTACGTCCTCAGTGATATGACCAAGATAAAAGATCAGCAACATCAAATAACCTAATTGTTGGCATTTACGTAAACATCTCCCCACTACAAGCCTCTAGCCTCTTCTTTTCCACGACCACCACACCACCAAAAATGTAGCATATGTTGTAACACCTCCGTTCTCTTGGATCCCTAGAACTGTTAGATACCAATAAAGGGGAGGGAATATTTAAAGGGAGGAGATCATATTGAATATTCTGCCACTACTGCTCAAGACCATACTAATACCCAAGCTTGGGACAAAACTTATACACTCTAACTTATACACTCTGAAGCTATGAAGCTCAGGATGAAGCTGCTATACAAATGAAACATCAAAAAGCAGTTGAGCAAAGGGTAAAGGAAAAGACTTCCAATAATTTGGCATTTGCAAAGGAGAATCACTCGCCACCCGCTACCACTCAACCTAACCCAAACCAAACCAAACCAAACCACCAAAACCAGTTCCAAGCTTAAAAGATATATATTTAAGCCCAAAGGGCTCTCTAGTAACAAAATCAAGAAGACATCCACCGATACCAAGCATCAGACGATAATATATGAAGAACTAGAACCCATCACCTTTGCATCTTCGAGCGACTTGCTAGAAAGCTGGAAGAATTATCCACAATCAAACTTCAAGGGCACCACTTTAAGATGTTCTAAGTAAGTTCATGCTTGTAAACCTGTTTGATATGTTGTTACCATGCAACACTTTGATAAGAGGGATGGTAACCAAACAACCATCAAATTTTGGTCGCCATACGGAAGACAAAGAAGACAACTATAAGGCTCTTAATTATTAAGACCAACTAAGGGCCAAAGCTTTTGGTGAACATAAGTCGGGAAGAATTAATCAAGAACAACAATATTGGCATCATCAGTTCTAGGGTGAGTTTGTTGAATCCAGAACTAATTGTGTACCAAAACTACCTTGCCTGACTTGGTATTTTGTTACCCATACTATTCACTGATTAATATTGAGTGGAAGGAAATAATTGATAAAACTATCCACTGATTAAATCGAGTGGATGGAAATAAAAGCTGAAACTTTGACAAGAACAAATGAAGTCAATCCCCTGAAGACCCGATAGGCATCCGCTAAAGAGCTTGATGAAAATGACCGGTCAACTTAGAGAAGCCAACCCCCTAAAGACAATTTAAAACAACTTAAAAAGACAACTTCAGTGGAAACAAACATCATTGGATAACTCTAACCGTTAAGGTCTCTTCAAGACAAAGTTTCAATGCTTTCCTTTGACACCAAAAGCTCGGGGAGAAAGCACTGTCTTCATGTTTGGCAATGGATAACAACCGTAAGGACATGTCTTTCTTCTTATCTATTCTATAAAAGTATATTCTCATTGCTTGTAATTAGGGATTACAACAATATACTACATTTTTATTATCGATTACAGAGATTAGCTTGATTCCAGGGGGAGAGAATTGAATAGCGCCCTATAATTTATAATTTTCTTGACCGAGGTTTAATCATTCGACCATATTTCATACCACTTGCATTTGTGTTTTTCTATGTTCTTATTTACTTATTTGTGTACTAAAACTCCTTTCGTTCATTTGATGCACAAACTTGTTCTTATGTTCAAATCAGATTTCACCAGCGAAGTGGGACTAAGTAAAGATGAGGCAAGAAACCGCTATCGATCCTAATACCAAGATAGAAAAGAGTCAAACTATATATAAAAGGGATTTTGCATTTCAATGTCTCAATAAATAATTTTCTAAGTTACATGTTATATATATATGAAGAAAACTAGCTAACCAAGTTGACAAGTGGGTAACTTGACCATTTTGTAACTAGGAAAAACGAATAGGAAATCAAGATAAGAAATCATATCTTATCTAACTTATCTAACATTATTATAATTTAACACTATCTAACAACTACCATTCCCTCATTCTAATTTCAACAAAGATAGTAAGATACAAGCACTACATAAATTCTAGGGCTTTATGAAACTAATATTTTCAAATATAATGCTTGTAACCAGCTATATACTAATTTATAACAATCTTAGTTTAAGTGTGGAAGCATTAGCTAGCCCAAAGTTATGTTAAGACTCATTCCATGTTTACCCTAATTCATTTCCTATATATTCTAGCATTGTACTTGTAATCTCGTTGAGCACAGATAAATAAAAATCATTAGTTGCAGAGTGGGCGTAGGTAAGATTTTTAGAAACCGAAAATTAATCACAGACACACACACGAAATAAACTAGAAAATGGAACACACGTATTTATAGTGCTCGGTCAATGTGACCTACGTCCACTCTCTACAACTAGGATTTTTTATTATTCAAGTGCTCAAGTAATTTACAAGCACATAGATCTATATTTGTAAGAAAAGATTAGGGTAAACTTAATTATGGTAACTAGTTTATAATCCAACCGGGCCAAAAACTAAGGCCGGCTGAAAATTCGCAGCCTCCACACACCCAAAAAGATTAGATCGAACCATTACATATCGTGTCTCTGTTTTCATCTTTGTTTTCGTGTTCTTAACAAATTTGGTTGATTTGCTATCTATAGATACCTAACAACTGGTGTCAGAGCTTCAGGCTCGTGTTCATCTTCCCACCTGTTTGCGCGGATCAATCTTGTTCGAGTGTTGGATTCGTTAGTTTGCTGAAGGGTAGTTTCAAAGGTTGCATTTTTCAAAGATCATGCAATTTTCTGAAATTTGCTTGGGACGAAATCTATATGGGGGAAACAATTTTCTGAACATTGCTTTCTAGGCAAAAGCTATTAGGATGAAAAACTATTAAACATCATGTTCAACCAAAACTTCTAAGGGACAAAATCCCTAGGATAGAATTTCATGATCGAAGTCCTAATGGGGCAAAACCTCGAGGTTCAAATTTTTGGGCGAAATCTCAGAATGAAATTTTCACATGCTACTTTGTCATACTAGTGTTTTGCTGCTAGCTATTGAGTCTAAAATGGCAGGAGATGGGAAGTTCAAGAAGTTCGATGGGAGTGATTTTGGGTTTTTGAAGATGCAAATCGAGAATGTCCTTTATTAGATGGACTTGTATAAAACTTGGAGGAAAAGAAACTGGAGAAGATGAATGATGTAGATTGGGCTATATTGGATAAAAAAGACTTAAGGAGTTGTCAGGTTGTTGTTGACGAAAAGTGTGCGTTCAACATTGTTATTAAGACGACCACATCCAGTGTGATGAAAGTTTTGTTAAATATGTATGAAAAACCTCGGCATTAAATGATGTTTTCTTGATTCTTAGTTGGGAAACACCAAGATGAAAGAGGGTTCCTCAGTTACTACTCACATCAATGAGTTTAATTCGATTTAAACTCGGCTGAAATCAGTTGGAATTAATTTTGACGATGAGATCCAACCGTTATTCCTCTTATCTTTTCTGTTGGAAAGTTGGTCAGGAGCCCTGATGACATTTAGTGGTGCATCGGTATTACTAAGTTTATATTTGAAGGTATTCGTAACCTAATCGTGGATGAAGGCATTCAACGCATGAATTCAGAGGATTTTTCAAGGTTAGGCTAACTGTTACATGTTGGGGAAAATGGAGAGATAATGCGAGATAAATAGATGGATTAAAGTCAGAAGTCAATCCAATTATCATAAGGATGTTACTTGTTGGAGTTGCAAGGAAGTAGGACATTGTAGAAGTCAATGTCTGAAAAAAAGGAGGCTACCTTTGCTGGAGACTACACAGATGATGATACGTTGATATGCAGTGCAAAGAGCAATGTTGATTCATGGGTTATGGATTCTGGTTCATCTTTTCATGCAACGTATCGCACAGACAATTTGAAGAATCTGAAAGTTGGTGACTTCGGCAAGGTACAACTGGCAAACGATTAAGTTCTTGATGTAACAGGAAAAGGACATGTAGACTTGAGAACTTCTGTGGGAGCCACGTAGACCTTGAAGAATGTGAGAGTTATTCCAAGATTAAAGAGAAGACTAATCTCAGTGTGTAGTTGGATGACCAAGGTCATGATATCAAGTTTGGGGGTGGGCGGTGGAATGTAGTTAAAGGGGACCTGGTAGTTGTTCGTGGTTAGAAGAAAGGTTCATTCTACATGGTCGAGATACCGCCGGATGGTGTTAACCTAATTCTGGTAAACAACCTGAAAGTCCGGTCTATGGAATCTTATGGACAGAAGAAGGTGACCTTTGGAAGTGGGGAACCCAGAATCCAAGTGACGATCCAGGTTGAACGTGTAAGGAAAAGTTTAGTTAGACCATATCATCCAATGACAGTGGGAGCACTAGGGGTGTGTTAGTTATAATTCCCCAAAAACAGTGGGATGTGAGAAACATTCTTCCTGCAATGAAAGTCTTATCCATTGGTTACTTCCTTGAGATGGAGAGTGAAGAGGGTTCTCAGTCAGCCTCGGTGGCCAGTCATGAAGGTGATGCTAGACACATAAAGCAGGTAGAGATAGAGAACGAGTTAGTGATTAATATTGCCGGTACATATATGCTAAAAATGACGAAGCACAGTTTTGAAGATTGTTAAAGCCTTTAAGTGAGAGATTGTTGGGTGTGGAGGCTATAGCTCACCTAAGTCTTGGACCATTTATGTTAAGGCCCATTCCATGTTTACCTTAGTTTATTTTTCTATATATTATAGCATTGTATTTCTAATTGGTTTTCAGTGTAGAGATATAGAAATCACTAATTTCAAAGTAGACGCAAATCACATTACCTCTTGTGCCTCCTTTTTCATCTTTGTTTTCTTTTCGTGTTCTTAACAGGTGTTGTTTGATTTGCTATCCATAGACACCCAACACTTAGCACAATAAATATCATCTTACACTATTGTCCTCATTCAAAGTATTATTTTTCTATACATTATGTTAACACACCTTGGA
>JBCNJP010008290.1:0-16536 GCA_039602395.1 Deinandra increscens subsp. villosa
ACGCTAAAATATACATATTTAATGATAGAAATATCCTCACAAATCGAGACAAAACCTAGTTACTAACATCAAAACAAAACAATTTTGTTTTCTTTTTAGTTTTTTCAGGTTTTCTAGAGCCGAAATACAAAAAGGAGCATTATCTAGCAGAAAAAGAAAAGTAGATGCAAGAGTTTGGAAAACGTTGCTCTAGCACGGGTCGTGACCCATGGATCACGCCCTGTGCCCGACCCGGATAGGCTTCTGATCAGCACGCCCCATGCCTCTGACCTCCCTGACATGGTATGGCCCGTGCCCCACCTAACATGCCCCATGCTACTGACACAGAAGAAGACAAAAGTCTGATCGTCTAACATGGCACGCCCCGTGCTGATCTCCAGAATCTGCCTATAAAAGCTTACCTTCCTCCACTTCACAAATTTCTCCATTCTATACTCTCCCCCTCACTTGTAGAAGTTAGTTAACGAGCCACTTGGTTCCTTTGTATCTTCAAGTATGTAAGGTTTGTAAGAAACACAACCGGTTTAGTAAATGAAAGTATTTTGTCTATAAAGTCTTCTTTTACTAACTGCCAAATCTTTAAGCCATGATTGGCCAAACTCTTACACTTGATTGGAGATAACATGCTTTTAACAAGTTTTCACGTTGCTTTTATAACACAATTTTAAGGTGTGTCTAATGACTTTATAAAAACCTTTTTTATTGATAGTGTATTACTGATTTTCTGAACCAAGCAATCTTCACGTATCACAGGCCATTTGGGGAGTCGAAATCCCAAAGGCCGGACCTGTGACACCCGATCGGGGGACGATGCATGATCCGAAAGGTGACTCACGCCCCATGCTACATGATACGTTCGAGGTCCTTATGTCGATGTAAGAAAACTCGGCTGACTAAGCATGTGCAGGCTGAAAGTGTTTGGTTGGGAATGGGGGTTGGTAATATTTTGTCACTTCACGAAAGTCGAAAGGTACGTGTTTGTGAACTTGGCTCTGGTCACGCCGTACGTGCATATGCGAAAGCGGTGTATGGAAGAAACGGGCCTTAGTCCCTTAAAAAGGTCAATTTAATAATAAAATAATCCGGCACGCATGGTTGTTCCCCTCCTGGTTCATGACGACGTGTCGAGCGTAATGGTTGCCCGACCAAGGAGCCCTACGACTAAGTGGCATTATACCACTTCATTTGATCACTGACAGCACCTTCCCTCGGCATTCGTACTCCTCCCAGACGATTAGCAGTTGGATGGTGGTTGACCAGGTGGGCCGAAAGGCGGTCGACTTCCTGTCAGCGAACAATCTTGAGGTAAGGTTATAAAATCACAACATGATTATAAGTTTTCAGTGTCGTTACTCCAATCAATATTAACCCCATCATACTTGAGATCAAAGATCCATTTTTATCCATATACATTTATATATACTAAAAACTATTTTCCCTAAAAGATAGAATTTTGTTAAACGTAAACAAAGGTTGAGTATTGAGAGCTCTCATTTTCCATTGTGTCCTGATCGACCCCGATTCAACTTACCACTATTATACTGCCCACGATGGGTGCACCTGCCGTGTAATGTGGTGAAATGGTAGTTGTCAAGTAAATCAGGTATTATAAATTTAAAAGTTTCAAATGCTAACAAAAAGGTGTCACAAAATAATGCTATATTTGTGTTACACCACAACACACCATACACATATATCTTTTTAATAGTGAATTTGCATGAATGAGTGGATGAGTTTTTTTTGAGCTATTTTTCTTCTTTTTTTTTCCATTTCTCATTATTTTATTCCATTTATATATATATATATATATATATATATATATATATATATATATATATATATAGGGTAAGGTTCCTTGGAAAACTACTATTATTTGGAAAACTGGAAAACCAAAGGAAAGTTATATTAAATGAAGGCTATTTGGGTAATTTGACAATTTTTTTTCTTTTTTTTTTTTTTGGTTTCACATATATCCACATGATAACTTTTTAAAAAACAAACAAAAAAACAAAAAAAAAAGACAAAAAAAAAAAAGAGAAAAAAACGTTTTTTTTTGTTCATCTTGTCCATCCGACTATGTTGCATATATGCAACATAGTATGTTGCATACGTTGCATATATGCAAAATAGTATGTTGCATATATGCAACATTGTATGTTTCACATGTTGCATATATGCAAAATAGTATGTTGCATATATGCAACATTGTATGTTTCATATGTTGCATATATGCAATATAAAAAACATACAATATTGCATATATGCAACATAGTCGGAAGAACCCATAAAAAAATAACGTTTTTTTTTTGTTTTTTTTATTTTTTTTTTAGTTTTTTTTATTTTTTTTAAGGTCGTAAGGTGGAAATTAGTTGGATAGACACGAAAATTTAAAAAAGAAAAAAAAGGAACACCAAAATGACCTAAATAGCCTTCATTTAATATATTTTTCCTTTGGTTTTCCAGTTTTCCAACTAAAACTTAGTTTTCCATTGAACTTAACCCTATATATATATATATATATATATATATATATATATATATATATATATATATATATATATATGGACTTCACCTAGAGGAGCATCCACTAAGTTGCGAGCCCAATGGGTAGCACATAGGGTTTTCAGCCCATTACCTAACCTAGAGGAGTATCCTTCAAGTCGCTATCTCAAATGGAAACACATAGGCTTCGGTATTTTTGTTTTTTAGCGCAAATGGAATGGATTTACGGAGGCGCCACTATTTATCGAATTTACTTTCGTAAAATAATAATAGTGTTCCAAAATTACTAAACGATATACATATATGGAAATATTAAAGATGCATTTTTATTATTTTTCTAAACAGTTTCGGAAATCTCAATCAACCTTGTTGGAAAAAGGGTGTCCTAACACGACAAAATCAACGAACACGACCCGATATTGACCCGATATTGACCCGTAAGAGTTACACCCGGGTCAACGAACTAGAAAACTAATTACCCGTTAATTAGTATTAAAGCGAACAATAAATTGATTATATAAATAATTGTTTATTTACTTAATTAAACGATAAAAACCTTTTCGGCTAAAAACGTTCGCTAATAAATTAAACGGACTGATGAGTTGTTACTCTATTAACAGACTGATCAGATTGGTGGACTACAGAAGATCGCGACCGGGCCCAGTCCGTCAGAGCCCCGGTCCGTAATTTTATTAGTAAAATAGGGAGCTAGAGGAGTGGTGAGGAAGCAATAAAGAGGAACCCTAATCTCAACTCTCTCTCTTTTGCGTCGACCCAAAACCGGTGCCCACCCATCGCTGCCGCCGATCACCACCCGACGTTGTCTCCACCGTTCGTCGCCTGTCTGATGGATCCCCGTTTAGCGAGCGTTTGTTCCCGTTTGGAGGAGGAAGCCAAGATCACCCGAGCCGCAAGCCGAACCGCAGGCGAAGCCGAAGCCGAAGCTTTGGCCCAAGCCGCCACCACCGTCTCTCGACCATCGCATCCAGATCGCCGGTCGGTGGTCCTTGCGCTGTCGGCGCAGGCACGACCACCGCGCCCGGTTCCTTCGCCGTGGCCCGCGCCCCTGTACCCGCCAGTCACCACCGCCACCGCGTCGCCGCCGCAGTCCTTCGTCGGTGACGACATCGTTGTGGGGACGATTCAAGTCGCGATTCCGATAAATAAGGGAGATCAAGTTTTGTCTTCGTCGTCGCCTATGGTTAGTCTACAACCACCGTCGCCACTACCACCGCCGTCGCCTATGGCCCCCACATCGGTTGAAGATCTGACTCGCCGGTTCGAGTCCGATGTCTCTGTCCGTGCTAGCGACAGTCCGTTGAATCCGGGTGTCTCGAGCAGTTGCTCGGAACCCGCCAAGATATATCTAATTTATTTAGATATTAATTTTAATTATTTATTTTAAATAATTATTTTCTGTGTTTGTTGCGATCGGTGACTGATCCTGTTTACAGTTCGTATTCGCGACATTTTAAATTGTTTCCGCTGCTAAATTAATCTTGTGTTAATTTATATATTATTTAATCGGTTTTAATTGGATAAAAATAAAAATTGGTAACCCGGATACCAACTCTAAGACCCAACAGTGGTATCAGAGCCATTGTAACCGCACGCAAACCAGAACTGGTTCTTTTGCAATCGGTGATTCGTAATTTCAAAAGAAATATCCAAATTGCGAATTAGAATTAATTTTTCTTGTGTAACTTAATTCTATAATATATATATATATATATATATATATATATATATATATATATATATGTGTGTGTGTTGCGGCCGACCCCTATTTAAATTTAATGATTGTTTGTGATGTGGCGTGTTTGTTTTCTCTGGTTGGCCCTAATGTTTGGCCCATTTAGTTTTTCGTTTTTGGTTTTAATGGACCCATTTTAGGGTTTCAAAGTTGTGTAAAATTTAGAGCTAGATTACTAATAGTTTAGTAATTGTAAATTTTATAAAAACGAAGACTCAAAGACTGGACACACGCTAAAAGGGAGGTCGAAGCAAGTGGGAGCTGAACCGGATCCAAGAACGCACTGTTTGCCTCCTTGGTTGTTAACCATGTATTTTATTTAATTTTATTTAAATAAGTCCCTTATGATCTCGCTTATATGGCTCAAGCGAGGTTATGACCGAAAGTCGTTTAACACGCAATATGCCATTCGCGACAACTTAGTAATTTTAATTAGGTTAAATTTATTTACTAGTCCCGAGTGGTGATAGCGTTTATCGTTCGTGTCTGACGATAATTAAATATTAAAAGTAATTAATATCCCTATATGGTAATTATTAAAAACTAATAGTTCGTTCCATCCTATCTCAAGTCGAACTTGGAACGTATTGACTGAGCATCAGTGTTGGAGTATTTCAACACCGCACTTGGTGCCGAGGGTAGCTTCTAAGGTGAAGACATTGGAGTATTTTAACACCGTTTCCGTCACATCGACCATTTAGGATTACTATCGCTTCAGACGTATATGTTTGTAGTGTTGGAGTATTTCAACATCGTGCTACGCATGTGTATTGCTAAAGTGGGCACGAATGAGGCTAAACGTATCGTAAAATACACTAGTATGTATATAGTGGCCTCATACCAAGAGTTGTGACTTGAGTCTCACAATTGACAACCGTTGTCAGTTTGTTTACACGGCCTTGCTCCTGAGGCTCAATTTGGCGGTCTCAAGCAATGTCGCCTAAACAAATTCTCGATTTCTTAAAAATAAACTTTACTAACTTATTTTTAAAGACATATAAAACATCGAAAATACTAATTAAAATCTACTTTGCTTATTTCAGAAGGCTAATGAAAACTCACATCCATTAAGTTCAATGGTACAACTCGACCCCTTCACTGAGACTGGCTTTCTCGCATAGCAGACTACCCTGAGGAACATTTTAAGGCTCTTCGGGAAACTCTATGTTATTGACCGACCTATCGCGAGTATTCCATCTTACTTGTTAAATGAGAACTCGCGATCTGAGCTCCAAAAACAAACTGACGATGATAAGGATGTCACTGACCTGATGTTATCTAGCATGACTCAGGATTATCGGTATAATTTCATGGGGGTATCTGCTTATGACATCATGCGTAAACTCAAGGATTTATTTGAGTTGGGTCAAAGGACTGAGCGAGCCGAGGCACTTTCACAATTCGTGAACTGCTCTATGGCTAGCGAGTCCTCACCATACGATCATATCATGCTGATGAAAGCGTATCGCGACAGGCTGATCGACCTCGACTACTCCATCTCAGACGGGATGGCTCTTGAAATAGTGCTCAGATCTCTGCCAGAACATTATCGTACTCTTACGATTAATTGTTCGGCTCAGTCTATCGAGGAGGTTATTCCGTTGATACCCAACGTGAAGATCAGGACCACGTCGGACGTGCTCAGAGTTGCTAAGACAAATATCTTCAAAGCCAAGAAGGTTAAACAAGGCAAAGGCAAGAAACCACAGGTGCAGCCTCCCGACGAGCGCATGTGCTATGAGTGCAACAAAATGGGACACTGGCGTCGTAACTGTCCCGTTTATCTTGTGAAGCTGATGATGACCAAGAACCCTAATAAGGGGTGCTCATCAGGTATGTCAATACATGTTATTGAACTTTTCACTGTTTCCTCCAATTCATGGGTATATGATACAGGATGTGGTTATCACATCGTTAATGTTTTGCAGGAACCTGAGAAGTGGAAGAAGACAGATCAAGGCGTCATGGACCTCATCGTTCGTGATGGGAAAAGAGTCCCAGTACTTGCTACCGATACATATTCTTTTTCATGCCAGACTAGCCTTGTAGTTACATTAGTTAACTGTTTATATGCACCTGGTTTATCCAGAAACATTATATCTGTCTCTTCGTTGTTTGAACAAGGTTTTCGGTATAAATTCAATGGCAATTCAATTAATACTTACCTTAATGATATCTTTTATTTCGAGGCTAAACCTTGACATGGAATACATGAGATAGAAGTTCAAAGAAATGATCAGCTATATCATGTTTCTAAAAGAAGCAAAGCTGATAATAACGAGTCCTCGTTATGGCACCATAGACTTGGTCACATAAGCAAAGCTCGCATTAAGAAGCTGCAAACTGCCGGGATTCTCGAGTCCCAAGATGCAGATTCCTTCGATCAATGCGAAGCGTGCTTATCTGGTAAATTAACCAAGTCACCCTTCACCCATACAGGTGAACGGGCCCAAGGATTGTTAGGCATTATTCACACCGACGTGTGTGGCCCCTTTCGAACCGAAACGAGAAATCGTGAACGGTACTTCGTGACTTTATCGATGACTACAGCAGATATGCTTATGTCTATCTGATGAAACACAAACATGAAACTTTTGAAAAGTTCAAAGAGTTTCAAAACGAAGTACAAAATCAGCTGAGTCGAACTATTAAAATACTTCGATCTGATAGAGGTGGTGAATACCTAAGCGCTGAATTCCTGAATCATCTGAATGGAATGTGGAATTGTTTCACAACCTACTCCTCCTGGCACACCCCAGTTAAATGGCGTAAGTGAAAGGAGGAATCGAACTCTGCTTAACATGGTTCGATCGATGATGTGCAGGACCACCTTGCCACACTCCTTTTGGGGGTATGCCATCTTAACCGCTCGCTCGCCTAATAAATCTGGCACCGACAAAGAAAGTAGAGAAGACCCCATATGAGATATGGCACGGATCTTCTCCTAATCTATCATACCTCAGGGTATGGGGATGTGAAGCTTATGTCACCAGCGAATCTGACAACAGGCTCGATCCCCGAGGCGAATAAGGTAACTTTCGTTGGATACTATGGTAATACTGGTTATTACTTTTACCATCCTGATGCAAATACCATTTCCATTAAAAGGAAAGGTAAGTTCCTTGAGAAAGAGTTTCTTACTCGAGGAACAAATAGTGATCCAGTGGATCTTGAAGAGATTCGAGATACACCTAACCCTGAAACGGTCGCTGCATCTGACCGACAAATGATTGTCGCACCATCAGATCCAAGCACAAGCGCAAGCGTTCGTAGGAGCGAAAGGACGCGCAAAGAGCCCGAAAGATACCTTGGCTATCATGAAGCCTTTGACGTTCTGTTAGTAGCCGATTCTAACGATGAGCCTACTAACTACAAAGCTGCTATGTCAGATCCAGAATCTGACAAATGGCTTGAAGCCATGAACGCTGAGATGCAGTCCATGCGTGACAATCATGTCTGGGACTTGATTGAGCTACCCCCCGGTTCACGGGCAGTAGGGAGCAAGTGGATCTTTAAAAGAAAAACTGACATGCATGGAAATGTGCAAACCTACAAGGCACGGCTCGTAGCGAAAGGTTTCACTCAAACCCAAGGGATTGACTATGATGAGACCTTCTCGCCCGTTGTCATGATCAAATCGATCAGGATTCTCCTTGCCATAGCCGCATACTATGATTATGAGATATGGCAAATGGACGTTAAAACCGCTTTCCTGAACGGACAACTCGAAGAGGATGTCTACATGGTTCAGCCTGATGGTTTTATCGATCCAGAGAATCCAAATAAGGTTTGCAAGCTGAGCAAGTCCATTTATGGACTCAAACAAGCATCTCGAAGCTGGAATCTTCGTTTTGATCAAAAGGTCAAAGAGTTTGGTTTTGATCAAAATAAAGATGAACCTTGTGTTTACAGAAAGGCAAGTGGGAGCGCTATATCGTTTCTCGTACTGTACGTAGACGATATACTGATCATAGGAAACAACATACCCATGCTTAACGAAGTTAAGAAATGGCTTTCATCTTGTTTCGCTATGAAAGATCTTGGAGAAGCCGCTTATATTCTGGGAATTAAAATTCACAGAGATCGATCTAAGCGCCTTTTGGGTCTCAGTCAAAGCACATACGTTGATAAGATCATAGCACGGTTCAACATGAGCAACTCCAAGAAAGGAGCCGTTCCCATGACTAAGGGAACAATCTTGGACAAATCTCAAGCACCTAAAACGGAGCAAGAGATAAGCCAAATGGCATCGATCCCATTTGCCTCTGCTATTGGATCTATCATGTATGCCATGCTCTGCACACGACCTGATGTCTCGTATGCACTGAGTGTGACTAGTCGATACCAACAGACGCCAGGACTAGCTCACTGGACGGCTGTAAAGAACATACTGAAATACTTGAGAAACACCAGTGATATGTTTCTCGTATACGGAGGTGTTGATGAAGAGCTCACTGTACGATGCTACACTGATGCTAGTTTTCAGACTGACCGAGATGACTCTCGCTCACAGTCAGGATTCGTTTTCACTCTTAACGGAGGGGCTGTTTCCTGGAGAAGCTCAAAACAGCCAGTAGTAGCAGATTCTACTACTGAATCCGAATACATAGCCGCCTCAGAAGCTGCTAAGGAAGCTGTATGGATGAAGAAATTCATATCCGATCTTGATGTCGTGCCAAGCATTAGGCAGCCAATCGAGATGCTGTGCGATAACACAAGCGCTACAGCTCAAGCCAAAGAGCAAGGGTTTGACAAGAAGGCCAAGCACATCCTGAGGAAATTCCACTACATAAGAGAAGTAGTCGACAGAAATGAAATTAAAATAAGCAAAGTACACACAGATCAAAACTTAGTTGATCCCTTCACTAAGCCTATGACTCAAGAGACTCATATACGCCACAGAGAAGCGATAGGGCTTAGATTAGCTAAAGACATGTTTTGATTTAGTATTTGGATGTATGAACATCAACAGTTATCTATATTATTCTTATTCCATCTGTATTATGCAATAATGAATTACATAACTGTGTTCAATATTAATACGTTTAATCCTTGAACAACAAGTCGTTGTTCTAAAATGTCCGTAGTCGATTAGTTTAGTGGGAGCTATACTAAGGTAAGACTATTGTGACCACTTGAACCTTAAAGTCGTTTAACGTTCAAACTCACGGACCTCATTGGTGAATGACGTTGGACGTAACTCGCATCATGCAACGCAAACATGGAAGTCTTGCTTGCTTGATTAATGCATGCTCTAATGTATCCTTAGACCTGAGACGCATATTCGAACTCCCTTCTACTAAAGAACATTCTTTGATTGTAGCCTAACGTTGTCGCGTAACTGCCAACCATAACGGTTACTTTTGGGAATGGCTCTGAAGTTTAGTGGGAGTTGTATGCCTTAACAAGGAATTATGTACTCTTGCTTCGGCAACAGCTAGGCATAAAGGCGCCCTCGTTGATTCCAAGTGATAAGTGTGAGGCCTCACCCAAACTAACTATGTGTTTGTTGGATCACTTCAAATTATATCGAGAACGAGAATCGATGAATCATATATGAGAGTTCCATGTCTCATAATTCATCAATGTCTTATACAGAAAGGAACATATGACAATGAATGCACAAGTCATAAGTCTGCTTGATCTGCAATCAGATATACTTTGGCTGACGACTTAAAGTGTCAATATTGGTTGGTGTAGCCATGCATAGCTAGAGTGCCTCTGACTGCCCTCGTTATACTGTCGCGTTCAGTCCAAGTGGGAGACTTTTAGAAAAAGGGTGTCCTGACCCGACAAAATTAACGAACCGGACCCGATATTGACCCGTAAGAGTTACACCCGGGTCAACGGACTATAAAACTAATTACCCGTTAATTAGTATTCAAGCGAACAATTAATTAATTAAATAAATAATTGTTTATTTATTTAATTAAACGACAAAACATTTACGGTTAAAACACTCGCTAATTAATTAAACAGACTGATCAGTTGTTACCGGATTAACAGACTGATCAGATTGGTGGACTGGTGAAGATCGCGACCGGGCCCAGTCCGTCAGAGCCCCGGTACTGCGATTTTATTGATTAAAATAGGGAGTCTAGAGGAGTAGTAGAGCAAGCAATCAAAAGAAACCCTAATCCCTAACTCTCTCTCTCTCTCACTCTTGCGTCGACCCCAACCAGGCGCCCACCCCATTGCTGCCGCTGATCACCACCCGACGCCACCTCCACCATTCATCGCACTGTCCGATGGATCCCCGTTTAGCGAGCGTCTGTTCCCCGTTTGGAGGAGGAAGCCAAGATCACCCGAGCCGCAGCCGCAAGCTCGCGAGCCGCAGCCGCAAGCCGAGCCGCTTCGAAGCTCGAAGCTTCCGCCAAGCCGCTGCGCTGCCTCACGACCGCCGCGATCGGATCGCCGGCCGGTGGTCCTTGCACTGCCGGCGCAGCCGACGGCCACCGCGCCCGGTCCCTTCGTCATGGCCCGCGCCCTTGTACCCGCCGGTCACCACCGCCCACCATCGCCACCGCGTCGCCACCGCCGTCCTTCACCGGTGACGGCATCGTTGTGGGGACGATTCCAGTCGCGATTCCGATTAACAAGGGAGATCAAGTTTTGTCGTCGCCGCCGCCTGTGGTCAGTCTACCACCGTGCCGTCACTACCACCACCGCCGCCCATGGCCGCCGCATCGGTCGAAGATCTGACTCGCCGGTTCGAGTCCGATGTCTCTGTTCGTGCTAGCGACAGTCCGTTGAATCCAGGTGTCTCGAGCGGTTGCTCGGAACCCGCCAAGGTATATCTAATTTATTTAGATATTAATTTTAATTATTTATTTTAAATAATTATTTTATGTGTTTGTTGTGATCGGTGACTGATCCTGTTTACAGTTCGTATTCGCGTTGTCTTAAATCGTTTCCGCTGCTAAATTAATCTTGTATTAATATATATATTATTAAATCGGTTTTAATTAGATAAAAATAAAAATCGGTAACCCGGATACTCACAGTAAGACCCAACAAACCTAAGGCGGGAACCCATTAAAGTTTCATAATTTACATATCAATTAAGCACATTTTATTGATTTATTATTTTTTATGATGCACAAGGATTTTTAAGCCTAATTAGTCAGTTGGGTCTACCAATACATCGAAACTCGCTAATAAACAACCAATTAATTAAGGTTTAACAGTTAGGCATATTTAATTAGACAATTGAACCCTGATTGTAGTACCATTTCCCATTATGTTGCACCATCTCTTTTCGGAAGACGGTTGAGTCCCCCTGTTTTTTGTTCAGTTCTCAAGTCTCTAAACTTATGAAGTCTCGTTTCTGTAGTGGACCAATTTGTTAACATACCACCGAGCCATTTTTTATTAACATAATGACACCGAGCCCTTATTGCAGCCCATGCTACTGAATCAGCTTCTTTATTTTTAGTGCCAACAATTAAGAATTGTTTTCCCCTACTTGCTGCATCAAAAACCAAATCACAAGCTTCTGATAAAAAACGAGCAGTTCTAGTAAGATTTGTAATATGAATACCTTTACGTTTTGCAGAGATATAAGGTGCCATTTTAGGATTCCATTTCCTAGTACCATGGCCAAAATGAACTCCTGCTTCCATCATCTCTTCTAAATTAATGTTCCAATATCTTCTTGTCATTTCTCCCCACACTGCCTCCCCCTTTTGAAAAAAAAGCGAAGAGGTACACTGAAATAAATAATTGTTCCGATGGAACCTTCTCTTCTACCGTAGATTGCCCTAGATACACAGCCCAAGCCATTATTCTTTTCTATTTGTTATTTTTTTTTATTACTATTACCAAATCAAATGACTGCACCTAAAAACCAACGGATCCTTTTAAAAGATAAAAGAAAGTAAAAGAAAGGGGTGAATCTGCTCTTAGGTATCATTAAATCCTAAAAAAATGATTGTTCTTGTGTATCATGGAAATTCTTTGAAAGGCAAGAATCAAATAATTTTCTATGGTAGAACAAAATATCTTTCATTTCCCCCTCTAATAGATTCTTTTTTTTTTAGTTCAAAGGAAATGTTGTTAGGCCAAAAATCAAGAACATTTTATGAATTTATAATTTTTTTTTTTCAAACGCACACTAAAAATAAAAACTAAGACTCAAGACGCAAGTCTCCCATCCCCACACTTAAACGACACATAAAAACTAGAAGTGCAAACGAAAAATAAAAATAAATGAACATAAACCGGAACGGACTCCCCTGATTATTGATTTGGATGAATGACAGGCGAGCTCGTATCCGCAGATTCTCCATTTAATCAACATCATCAATGCATGAATATCATTGAACCTGCAAACAACACGAAACAAAACACTCGACCAAAAGAAAATTAAGCACGAAAAAGAAAATTAAATAAGATCAAAAATAAAATTAAATTAAATTGAAACGTGCTCACCTGGAACTCCAGTGACTCAGAACATGGAACAAGACCGGTTCGAGCAAAGTCGGTAAAAAAGAAATAATAAGAAAATAAAAATTAAAATTTTCATGTATACCTCCTCTAGGCGTATCGCCTAAGCCAACTGGTAGCCCCAGGCGATACGCCTAGGACATCAAAATAACCGGACCACGCAGGGCTCTTCCACACGTATCGCTTGCCAACATCCACCCTTCTACGCGATACGTGTAAAACGATATTTCCAGGGAATTTTAGGAATTTGACCCCAAATATTTTCTATCTCTTTTAGTCAAATTTTTCTTCATTAAACCTGCACTTTGACCTGGAAACCTTCTCAACACTTTTCCCATGCTCGTGAGTCACCCGACATTCCTGCGAACACCAAAAAACACAAAAACAGACACCAAAAGATGCACGAAAACCAAAAATTGCAGAAATTAAAATGAGTTTACACAAATGTACAGCCCCAGGCACTATCAAATTCAACTCAAACCCATAAAACAACCTCCCAAACCACAATCTGGAGGCTTCTCTTTAACATTCTTCATAATCATGGCCCTAAACATCAAATCAGTTAGAAATTCTAAGGCCCCAAACAACCAACCTCCTAAAATCACACCTATAAACCAGTCGACCCACTAGTGTTTAAACTTACCCGTAATTAACTTAATAACTATGATAAAGCTCATCCTAGGGTCATTTTTACAACTAAATTCCTCTAACATCCCCACACTTGGAGTAAACATATGGTCATCCTTATCACTAGCTAACCTACCAGGTGGGACGTCTTCTAACACCTCATCATCTTTCGCAACAACCATGTCCTCACAAAATTCTTCCTCGAGTGGGACGTTTTCACCCTCAATGATCGGCTCCACATACAACATCTCTTCTAGCTTCTGCAAATCACCCTCCGGGTCAAACCGATCCTCATCTACCTCTTTTGGTGACATCGTCGTCCACTCCTCACCAAATATTTCTACCATTTGTGCTTCAAACATGTCATCTGAATCACCCTTTTGAGACACCTCCTCACATCCGTCCTCCGCTATCTCATTAGTAGTTGCACTCGCTGCGATCTCATCCTCACTCCTCATCCCACACAATGTTGTCATCTTCCTCCGACCAATCCTAAATTGGATCTGAAGAGTATACATCCTCGTCAACCGTGTCATCATCCGTGGGAAGCTCCTCATCCTTATCCTCTGGTGTGTCATCTTCTGGATCATTTTCCTCTACTATCGAATCTTCTTTTTCAGTGATCTCAGCGGTGTCTGTGGAACTATTATTTGTCCATTGGTTTAGATCACAGTCATCATCATCCCAAATCCATTGTTTACCCTGAGTAACCAGAGGTGGGACTTTAACGTCCATTAACGTCTCCTGATGTCGTATTTCCTCAAATACAGTCGTTGATGACTCCCTCGTACGCCTTTCTCTTTCTTCTCGCTCTTCGAAGATCCTTTGAAAAACAGCTCTACCTATACCAACACGAACCAGACAATAATCGTTGTAGTGGTGTGGTCCACCGGAGCTCATACCACGTGGCATGTTTTCTTCATGAAGCCGTTTTATCAGGCTAAAAGCACTCTCTACAACCTCCGAGCCTTGAGGTAACCGTGGATTGTATCCACTCCATATGGCCATCTCCTCCGTGAACTGTCGGATATCTCTAATGAAGCTCGGTAAATCGATTGTGGCCATGGCAAAAATCGCAAAATAAAACAAGATACAAAACAAAATAAATACGAAACAATTAAAATAAGAAAAACAAACCTAAAAAAATGAAAGACACAAGAATTAGATACCTAAAACTCTAGACACGAAAACTTAGAAACGACTCAAATTTCCTAATCACGACTTAAGTTAATCTTGCTATTGCCAAGTGTCCCCGACAACGGTGCCAAAAACTTGATGTGTTTGGAAGTACGCTAAAAATACTAATTAAAACCTAGACCTAATCCTAGACCTAGACACACCTAATTTTACCGAAACTCCTTAATGTAGACCGAACCTAAGGCAAGTGTACCTATCGATGGCAGTATAGCTACAGAAGACCGGGATTATCAAACCTAGGACACTCTATAGACAAGACTCTAACCTAAGGAAATGAATAGGAAAATTGAGTAAATTGAATTAAATGTGAATAAAGAATTAAATTAACTAAATTAATTAACTACTGATAACCGACACGATGGAACTTAAGAGAAAATCAAGAACGAGAAAGTTACCACCTAGACCTAGAATCATAATTAACATTAACGACCTCACTCGGCTATGACAATTCTGATGGAACCGGGATCTTAACACATAAACCTATAGAAACTCTACGAGCCCCCGAATCACTCCCTGGATGTTACTGATAGAATACTTGAAGACTGGAATACCCTTACCGGCTTGATTAGTTCACCTTTTGAGTCTTCTAATTGATTACTCTAACGCTCAAACAATCGGTTCACCTTTTGAGTTCTTCCCGATTCACTTACCCTAACATCCTTCGAAACAATCTAAGGAACCCTAAGATAAGTGGAGCTACCTCTAATAACTGCAACTGACACGAATAACAGACTAGCTAAATTCCTAGGGCACTTACCTTTGAGACAATGTTATCCTAGTTCCTTAACCAGCTCGACTACCCGACAATCTATTACCTTTTGGGTCTCTAGATAAGCAGCATACAAGAATTATTTAAATACATATCAACTAATCCTATGATCACTATATAGTAAACCACATCAAATTGCAAACACACAGTCACACAATTTAACTACTTCACTCAAACCGGAAGACATCCGTAAGCAAAGCAAGGATTAATTAATTATTCTGAACCTAATTCAAGCACACACATGCATCAATGACAGAAAACTAAAGGGATTTAAAGAGTTATCAATCCATCAAAATATTGTCAAACACCGAGCAAGTCATTAATAGCTAAAAATTCATCATTAGTCTAGGTGACACTTCAAGAATTAGCCTTACCACCATGTTTGAATCAAAAACAATAATAAAAATTCTTACTTTAGTCACAAACATAGTTCTAGTCTAACAATTGATAAAAAAAATAAAAATAAAGACAAGAACCTGGATTAAAGATATTAGCCGAATGGTTGGATCGGATTTATCTCCTATTGTTTCTCGCTCTTTCTTTGCTCTCGAATTCGTCTCTGACGTCCAAATTTTTTTATGTTGCGTAGCGTTCTCTCAAAATTTGCCGTCAACAAGAATTGTGTCTCCCTCTTTTCTTTCCCTCGACCCTTTATGGCTGATTTTATATATGTGTCCAATTTAAGTCGCCTGGTAAAATCCCGAACTAGAGTATCGCTAGCCGACAAATGAGTCGGTTTCCACCGAATCTGCACTTTTTCTTCTTTCCGAATTCAATCACAAACATGATTTTAATTCATATATTTTCACTTCAGCCCTTCATCTTTAGTATAATTCTACACCGGTCCTCCATCTTAGTAATTTATTCATTTCAGCCCTTGACCTTTCATAATTAATTCTTTAAACCCTTCATCTTTAATATAATGTCATACTATCCCCCCTTGGACTTGTACATCTACCTACAGCCAAATATATTTAAACAATTTTGAGCAAATTGACATAATTAAATTCACGACTCAAATAATTATTAACTCACCCAAAATTATACAAAAATGACTCAATAGCATATTAAGACTCAAATAAATAAAATAGATAAAATACCAAATAAAAATGACTCAAACTCGACTAAATTTATATACAAAATACATAGGAAATCTAAACGTGTTTGCAACACATCAGTGGTCCCACGTGAGTCTTTTAGCAACTCGAAATGTAACTTTTGCCCGACTGTTAGCCTAAATTAT
>JBCNJP010008291.1:0-23433 GCA_039602395.1 Deinandra increscens subsp. villosa
AGCCGTATTTTAAGAAGCTCGAAGCACTCTACCAGATTCCTGCTAGCGAAAGAGCCCTGGTCCTTGAAGCAGCCGCCAGTGAACACAGCTACTCGGCTGATCATACTCCCGCCATGTCTGGTAAGTTTTTGTAGGATTCTGAACTGTTTACTTATTCAAGCATCCTGGATGTTGACAACCTGTTTATGTTTGCAGCTCCCAAATCAAGCTCTTCGTACTCTTTGAAGGACCTAGACCACCTGCTTAAGATAAAAAAAGGAGCAGCTTGAACAGCCCGCCTCCTCCAAGCCGCCTGTCAGCCGGCCAAAGGCCTCGGCCTCCAAGAAGCGGAAGGCACCTGAGACTCTCGCGGCTCCCGTGTACCTGGAAACCTTCGAAGATCTTGCTCCCTCGGAGGTCAGCAACAAGATCCTCTCGATGCAGACCATGATTAACCTGGTTAGAAGCTCAGAAAATATTTATGTTAGTTACATACCTGGTGCAGCTGCTGACCAGGATTCCTATTTGTGTAGGGTATTGAGAAGCTGAGCACCGAAGCCATGAACATGGAGAAGAAACTGGCCGAGGCAAATGAGAAGATTCAGGCCCAAGCCGACACTGCCAAAGGGAAAACCCTGTTTTATGAGCATAAGCTCACTGAACAGCGTCTGGCCCTGGAAGCCAAGATGGCCTCCGATGCTGAAATAGGCCAACTCTCGGCTGCCCGGAGCGTCCTGGAGTGCAAAATTCAGATGGCAGCTGAGGCTGAAGAGGCTGGTTTTCATGTGCCCGACTGGGATGTCGCAGGCTGGAGGCTAGTCTTGGAATCGTTAGGAGGAGGAGACGGTGATGTGGCAGGGAAGGATGGAAATGATGGTGGCTCCTCAAAGACGGTTTCGGATTCTCCGGTGGTGATGACAAGGGCTTATGTGTTGGAGCTGGGAGAGGGCAAGAAGCTAGAGGACGTGGTGAAGCCGATGGAGGAAGGGAAGGTAGTGGGCGATGAGGATAATGCAACGGTCTGAGCCCACTTTTTTAGTTTGATGGTTTTTTGTTAAACAATGTCTTTGTGGTTCCTGTAAGAAACAAGTAACAAACAACAAACAATGGTAGGGATCCTGGTGGAGGGATCTTGGGTTTACAAGATGACACCAGGATTCCTAAAAACTTTTGACTTCTAAGCTTCTCAAGTGGAGGGATCATGAGGTTTTCAGGACGAAGCTTGGGAAGCTCATAAATCTTTCGTGCATGTTAATAATATCAGTATCTTTTGGCTTCTCATGTTATGTCTTGCATTGAAATTTTTGTAGATAAGATTAGTTATAAAATTTATTAAAAATCTTAAAGAGATTTATACATTGGGAAGTAATTTGAGATTTGAACGATTAAATAGGTTATATTCCAAGATCAAATAAAAACTTAACTCACCTGACCTTCGAATCTTACCTTAGTCGCCTTCTATATTCAAACTGTTGTTTTTTCCTTCATCTTATTTGGGATTCAGGTAGGAATCCTGAGATCACTTTTCTCACAATCGTCTTGATTTCCTCAGGAACCTGAAACAAACCTGAGAAGCTTCTTGGCCTCCGGCCGAAGCTAATGCTTCTGGAGCTAAATTGGTAAGTTTAAAAACAAGCTGGGGATAAACCCGGGATTCTTGGGACTAAGCCAAAACTGGGGACAAGCCCTTTTTACTTGGGACTAAGCCAAAAATAGGGACAAGCCCATACGTATGTGGCATGATAATGCCAAAACCTTAGATAACACGTCAGTGTTATAAACCTTGAGAATCCGCCCAGCAGCCTACAATGACAAGATTATCAGCTACCCCTGGGATGGACTGGTCCGGCCATTTTGAGCATACTGGTGGACAACGTGCGCCCCTGGCGAGGGTCATGCGCTACTGGCGATTACCCAAACTTGGGAGAGGAGTCAGCCTCTCAAACCTTAGAAGGTATGCATGATACCTTAAACGTAGGAGAGGTGGCCAACCTCTAACTGGGGTTATACCTAAAATACTTAGGATTCTCGGAATCTGCAAAACACTCAATACTTGGTGAGGGGTGGGTGTTAGCTTAGCTAACACCATTCCGATGCTTAAGTCAGTATTGTGTAATAATGACAATAATATCAATATTGAAATCGGATTAGTATACGTACCTCGTAGTATTTTGGCAGTGAGGATCCTTAGGATTCCAGTGGGATTCTTACATAAAATAAGCTTTGAGGTGTATGGCATTCCAGGCTCTTGGTAGGGGTTCTCCTTCCATATTTACCAAACGGTGTGCCCCCTTTCCTTCTTCAGAGTCTATAAGGTAAGGGCCCTCCCATTTGGGTGCTAACTTCCCATCAGCAGGGTTGGTTGTGTTCTAGAAAGCCTTCCGGAAGACCAAGTCACCTACTTGGAATTTTCTTAGCCTGGTGTTCTTGTTATAGGAATTTGCTATCCGTTGTTGATAAGATGTCATCCGGATTCTGGCCATATCTCTGAGCTCCTCAACTGTTTCGAGATCCTGAAGGAGATTCTGGCTGTTGGTTTCAGGATTCTGGTAGTTGACTCTGGCTGTTGAAGTACCATCTCTGTAGGGATCACAGCTTCTGCCCTAAAAACTAATGAGAATGGCGTTTGGCCAATAGCATTTTTTGGTGTGGTTCTATCTTCCCAAAGGACAAATGGTAGCTCCTCAGCCCATTTCCCTTTCTTGGAGCCCAACTTCTTCTTTTTTTTTGGGTAAAGGGTTACCCCGGTGATTCTATATATATACCGCAAAACAGAACAAGTAACAAGGAGAGCCCTTGTTAGTTCATGTTTGGGACAATCCCCAAAACATGTAGAAAAAAGAAAAAAAACACAAGGAAAAACCAGAGTAAAACAACCACCTAACACAAATTAGGAAAACAACCACACTAGGAACTACGTCACGCCATCAGCCTCAGTAATATTGCCACCAATATTCCATCGATCAAGGATGCAACGAACTCTCTGATTCGTCCTCAACTTGAGACCCATCAACCTGCTACGCACAGTGTCCCGGATGATAGAAGCAAGAGCGTCTGGAGGTCTAGCATGATTCTGAAAGATCCGATTGTTCCTCTCCTGCCAAATATAGTATGCAGAAGCATGAACCACCAGCTTAGCCACAACATTCTCCAAAGAAGAAACATGACTATCAACGAAGCAACTAGTAATAGCCGTCCACGTCGGCACAACACTCGAGAGGCAAGTCCACTGCCGAACACTACACCAAACCTGCGAGGAAAACTGGCACTCGAAAAAAAGGTGGCCATGAGAATCCAAGGCCCTGTAGCAAAGCAAGCAGCACATCATGTTCATGTTACCTCTTCTACTAGCATCCCAAGCCATGATTTTATCTTGCGTTAGGAGCCGCTCACGTAAGATAAGCCAAACCAGAAAAGCATGACGAGGGATACACTGGGCAAACCAGACAAGCCCAGCCCAAGCAACCATAGGCCCATGAGTTCTAATCGAGTCCCAAACCAAACCCGATGAAAAGTCATGCCAATTGTCACCACTTTTCCATTTAATTTGATCCACCTCACCATCCGTGAGCACCATATCAGTAATTTCACTAAGAACGGGGAATCGGTCGACCCAATCACTAGGCCACAAAGCACCCTCCTGGTTGAGAACATCAGCCACAAAAGAGTTAGTAGAAAAGCCTGCACTATATATAGTACGATGAGTTAAATAACGACACAATGGTCCAGATTCAGACCATTTGTCATACCAAGCCGACGTGCTCTTCCCATCACCAAGCACAGACCAGATGAAAGGCCGAATCAAGTGGCGAATCGAACAGATTTTCCTCCAGCTCCAACTGCAATCTTTAGGACACGGGCATTCCCAAAAAGATCTATTCTTAATTCGGTAAGTGCGAACCCACGCTATCCAAAGAGAGTTTCTTTTAACCAAAACACTCCATATATGAGAGGCCATAAGGGCCTTATTCACATCCGCAACCCGTCGAATGCCAAGACCCCCCTCAGACTTGGGAGTACAAACATCCCAACTTCTTCTTGAGGTTGTTGATTATGATCTTATTTCTGGATTCCGCCTGTCCATTATCCTGAGGGTGGACAAGTGTTGAAGTGATCATCTTGATGCCCCAGCTTTCACAAAAGCTTGTAGTTCTCTTGCCGATAAACTGGGAGCCATTGTCGCATATGATTTCTGCCGGAATCCCAAATCTGGTGAGGATGTTCCTTTTGATGAAGGATATCACTTCTTTCTCCCTCACTTGAGCATAGGCTTCTGCTTCAATCCACTTGGAGAAATAGTCTGTCATTGCAAGCATAAACACCTTTCCTCCAAGAGCCTTTGGGAGCTTGCCCACAATATCCATGCCCCACTTCATGAACGGCCATGGGGATACTATGGGATGCAGATGCTCAGCGGGTTGGTGTAGAATATTGCCATGCCTTTGACAAGCATCGCATTTCTGTGAGAAGCTCGCGACATCCTTCTTCATAGTTGGCCAATAATATCCGAACCTAAGAACTTTAGAAAACAGTGCCCTGCCCCCCGGTATGGTTCCCACAATCTCCACTGTGGATGTCTTCGAGCACCTCAAGAGCTTCTGACTTATCTAGGCACCTTAAATAGACACCTGCAAGAGATCTTCTATATACGATATTATTAATAATAGTGTAGGGTACAACCTTTGTGCGAAAAGCTCTGGGATTTTCACCCTTGGGAATCTCCCCATCTTTGAGATACTTCCTGATCGGGTAAGTCCAGGATTCTCGAGCATATTCAGGATTCTCAACATCTGCACCTGCATTATTGTCAACAACCTGAGCTTCCTGTTGAGCTATCGCTGGTGTCAGGATGCGAGTTATTGGAATCTTGACATCCTTAGGGATCCTAAGCGATGAAGCGAAGTTTACCAAGGCATCAGCTTCTGCATTATCTTCTCTCGGTACCTGCGAAATGTTAAAATTTTCGAAAAAAAAGAGACAATTTTTTAACAATTTCAAGATACTTGATCAGATTCTCCCCTCTCACTGCATAAGAGCCATTGAATTGGCTAGTCAATAGAAGAGAATCAACAAATACTTGAATAGACAAGATTCCCATTTCCCTAGCCAGCTGTAATCCAGCAATTAAAGCTTCATACTCAGCTTCATGGTTGGTAGCCTGGAATTCATTGGATATGGATAGAGGTATTATGTCCCCCTGTGGCGATTTTAGCAGGATTCCGAGTCCTGTTCCTCTGACATTTGAGGAGCCGCCAGTATAGAGAATCCAGTCTTCCTTGAGCTTCTTAAGCTGCTAGACTTCCTTCTCAACTTCTGGTTCAATGTCACTGCTGAAATCCGCCACAAAGTCAGCTAATGCTTGTGACTTAATTGTTGTTCTTGGTTCATATTTGATGTCGCAGGCACTCAGCTTGACTGCCCACTTAGCCATCCTACCTGACATTTCTGGCTTCCTAAGAACTGCCTTAATAAGTTAGTTAGATTTTACAATTATAACATGAGTTTCAAAATAATGTCTAAGTTTAGTGGAAGCCAGTATAAGAGCTAGAATTAGTTTTTCAAGGTGAGAATACCTGAATTCTGCGTCTAGCATAGTTTTACTTACATAATATACCGGATGCTGCTGATCTTGATGGTTTTTTACCAGGACTGCACTGATTGAGCTTCCAGAAACAGCGAGATACAAATATAGCGGCTCCCCATCTTCTGGTTTCATCAATAGCGGGGCTGCCGACAGGTAGTCTTTTAGGCATCTGAGAGCTTCTTCGTGTTTTTCAGTCCACTCGAATTTTTTGTTTTTCCTCAGAATATCATAGAAATCCTTACTTTTTCTGAGGATCTTGAAATGAACCTGTTGAGTGCTGCGATTCTTCCTGTTAACCTTTGTACCTCTTTTACATTCGATGGAGACTTTAAATTTACGATTGCTTTGATCTGCTAGGACTTGCTTCGATCCCTCTCTCGGTTACCATGTAACCTAAGAACTTCCCAGCTCGCACCCCAAAGTGGCACTTGGAGGGGTTGAGCTTCATGTTGTAATGGTCAAGGATGTCAAAGGCAGTTTGGAGATCCCTGACATGGTCTTCAACTCTTTTGGACTTCACCACCATATCATCAATGTAGACTTCCATTGTTTCCCCTAGTTGCTCTTTGAACATCATGTTGACAAGTCTCTGATAGGTGGCACCTGCATTTCGTAAACCAAAAGGCATAGCAGTATAGGAATATATACCTGTTGGAGTTATAAAGGTTGTATGCTCTTGATCACAGGGTTCCATCTGGATTTGTTGCAATCCTGAAGAAGCGTCCATGAAAGTGAGCATCTCATGACCTGCTGTGGCATCCACCATTGCATCAATGTGGGGAAGTGGGAAAGGATCCTTACGACATGCCTTGTTTAAGTCCGTGTAGTCTACACAGACTCTCCACTTCCCGTTCTTCTTCTGGACCACCACTACGTTCGCTAGCCACCTGGGATATTTGACTTCCCTGATCATTTTTGTCTTGAGAAGCTTGTCAACTTCCTCTTGGATGATTGCATTCTTTTCTGGAGCGATCTTCCTCCTTTTTTGCTGTATTGGCCTGAAAGAAGGATCTAAACCAAATTTATGAGTAATAACATGTTTGGGGATACCTGTCATATCCTCATGTTTCCATGCGAAAGTTGAAGCTCTGGCTTTGAGAAGCTCAACTAGATTCTTTTCAACTTCCTGTGGGATGCTGGTCCCGATGAGCACCTTGACTTCAGGATTCCCAGGGTCTAGATGAACTTCTTTAACATCGAGTTCCCTGTCCTCCTGTTCCTCGGGTGCTCTTTTCTGTTATTGCTATCCCTTCGTCAATTTCGTTATATTCTTCATAGAAGTTGAGTAGCAGTTCTTGGCTTCCTGCTGGTCACTTTGAATCCTGACAACTCCCCAAGGTGTAGGAAGCTTGATGCACTGATGATACGTTGAAGGGACTGCCTTCATCTCGTGAATCCATGGCCTGCCAAGAATAATATTGCAACAAGAGAGAGAATCTATAACACAAAATTTTTGCATACAATTTACTCCCTCTATATATACTGGTAGTCTAATGTCTCCAACGGTGCTCATGGTTTCGCCACTGAATACAACCAAGACTGAGGATCTTGCCACAATTTCTGATTCTGGGATGCCCATCTTTTTAAGCACGTCCAGACGGATTATGTTGACAGAGCTTCCGTTGTCTATTAGGATCCTGCGTACTAAATGGTTAGCAATATATAAAGTAACCACCAGGCTATCATGGTGGGGATCCTGAACGTGGGAGCGGTCGCTCTCATCAAAGGATATGAGCTTGTCTTGAGTTAGGGTGGATGTCCGGACAGGTCTGTCACCCTGTTCAGATTTAGATTCCTTAGCGTGTTTCTTGGCTGAGGAGTAGGAAGTGCCACAGATGTCTAAGCCTCCTGATATAAAGTTGATGATTTGAGCATCTTGTGGTGGTGAAGCTTCTCTCTGGGGAAGCTTGTCAGCTTCCTGGGTTTTGCTCTTCTTTCTGCCCAGCAGCTCCTTTTTTTTTGGGTAAAGGGTTACCCCGGTGATTGTATTATATTCACAACCAAATAAAACAAGTAGCAGAGAGAAACCCCTACTAGTTCTTTATAGGGACAGGCCCCTACAAAGTTAACCAAGAAACAACAAAAAACGGAAAAACCACGAGAAAACACCTAGCTACAAACTAGAAGACATGAATCAAGAAAAGGGTGAACCAAGGTCAGCCACCATCATCAAACGTCATATCTCCAGAAATCCCCCACCTCGCCAGAGTAGCAGCAACACGATTACGTGAGATAATTTTCAGACCAAGGAGCTTATATCTAACATCCTCAATAACGTCGGAGTAAACCTTTTCCGGAGGCCTAGCGCGATTGTTGTGAAGTCTCAAATTTCTTTCCCTCCATATATGGTACCCCGACGCTGCAATAACAAGCTTGGAGATGATGGCCGAGAGACTTTTAGGGTTAGTAAGAGACGAGCCCCATTTCATGATGGAATTCCAACACGTTGGAACAGGACCATGCACTTTGTTGCTAACCATACCCCAAACAGACTTAGAGTATTTACACTCAAAAAAAAGGTGGTAATGGGTCTCAACGTCTTCATAACAAAGATGGCAGCACATCAAGTTCATACACCCCTTTCGCCAATACCACCTCAACAAACGATCTTGAGTTCTAAGTTTACCATTAACAGCAGTCCACAAAAGAAAAGCATGCTTAGGAATGCATGACGGAAACCACACCAGGGGAGTCCACGTAACCAATTCGCTCGCCACCCGGAGTGAATTCCAAGCGGCATAAGTGGAGAAAGGCAGGCTTTTTCCTCTGAAGTACCAGCAATATGAATCCGGTTGAGAAGTTAAAACAGGGGTAGAAATACTGTTAAGCACCGGATATAAATCCAACCAAGCCTGAGGCCACGTCCAGTTACCGTCCAAAACAAGATTAGCAACCTTAGAATAAATGTTAAAGCCGGCACTGTGGATCCTCCTCGGGGATATAAAGTTAAGAGGGGGCCACCATTGCACCAAACATCATACCATGCAGAAGCTGTCAACCCATTTCCAACTTTTACCCACGTAGAATTGTGAATGAGAGGACGAACATGCAAAAGGCTTCGCCAAGACCAGCTGCTAGAGGCATACACCTTACAGTTCCAGAAGGTCCGATCTCTCAGCCTGTGAGTATAGACCCAATCGACCCAGAGAGAGTCCCTTCTCGTCAGAATGCTCCAAACGTGCCTCGAGAGAAGGGCATGGTTCATATCAGCAACACGGCGAATGCCCAGACCACCTTCGGCCTTAGGCTTGCAAACCGAGACCCAAGAAACTTTGGCAGCCCCTCTAATAAGTTTCCCTTGAGACCACAAGAAACCACGGAACTTAGATTCAGCTCCTTGCACACTCTAGAAGGCAACCGGAAAACAGAAGCCCAATAAACATGCATAGAGGATAACACAGATATTATCAATTGAAGCCGACCCGCAAACGAGAGATTTTTGTTCTTCCAATTTAAAATTCTGTTATCTGCCGCTTCCAGAAGAGGGTGACAATCCCTATAAGTGAGGCCAGAATGCAATAGAGGAACCCCGAGGTAGCGAGTCGGAAGACGACCCTCTTGAAAGGGTAATTGGTTAAGAATCAAGTTCTTAACATCATCCTTGACATTGCAGAAAAATATAGTACTTTTGGGTAGACTAGGAACAAGACCCGACATCTTCGTGAATTTATCTAAAGATTTCATCAAGCACGTAGAAGAACTTAAGTCACCTCTAGCAAACAGAAATAAATCATCAGCAAAACAAATATTAATGATACGTTGTTCAGCACACCTCTTATGAAAAGAGAATTGAGGATCACGAGCAGTCTCTCTCTTGAGAGATAAGGTGAGCACTTCCATAACAAGAGTAAAAAGATAAGGAGACATAGGGTCTCCTTGTCTCAAACCACGGGAGGCCCTGAAGTACCCATGAGTGTTACCATTAATACAGATCGAGTAACTAACAGTTGTCACACACTTCATGATCCAGTCCACCATAGTGTTATGAAAGCCAAAACAATGGAGAATACAAGTCAAAAACTCCCAGTCGACAGTGTCATATGCTTTTTGAATATCAATTTTCATTGCACATCTTGGATCACCCACTTTTCTGTGATAGTTATACATTAGTTCTTGTGCAAGAAGAATGTTATCAGAGATCAGCCTCCCAGGAACAAAGGCTGATTGGTTTATACTAATAATGGCATCCAGAGATCCTTTAAATCGATCAGCAATAATCTTGCTAATGACTTTGTAAAGCACATTGCAACATGCAATGGGCCGATAATCAGTGATGGTAGCAGGAGTAGTTTTTTTAGGCACCAAAGCAATCAGAGTATGGTTTATTTCTTGAAGGAGTTTCCCATATTTGAAGAAATCCTTAACAGCCAACGTAACCTCTTTTCCAACAATCGGCCAAGATTTCCTGAAAAAGGCCGCGGTGTAGCCATCAGGCCCAGGTGCCTTTTCATCACCAATGTCGAAAATAGCATCCCGGATCTCCTTATCATCGACAGCCCTGATCATAAACTTTGCCACCTCCGGATCAAGTTTGTTAGGAAAAAGGTCAGGTTCTGGGGACAACGAGATATCCCCTTTAGTCCCAATGAAGTTCGTGTAGTGATCAACAAAAATCTGAGGGATATTAACCCCCTCATGAGTGACACCATTGAGGTCTTTAATCATATCCAAACGACCCCAATGATTCCTGATTTTGAGAGATTTGTGAAAATATGCCGTGTTTTTATCTCCCGTAGCAAGCCAATGTACTTTAGATTTCTGTTTCAAAAAGCACTCCTCATCTAAACAAACTGTTTGAAACTCGCTAAGGAGTGTAGCTTCCTTCTCCTTAAGAACAGTGTTAAATGGGTCATCATCAATAGCACGTTGGACCAGATCCAACTCACTCCTAATAAGAGTCACCTTTTTATGCAGATTACCTTGCTTAAATAATAGGGACCGAATAGGAGCTTTTAGATGGCGAAGTTTTTTGACGACACGAAACTGAGGGACGCCACTGATTTGTATATCCCAACCTGTTTTAACTATCCCCAAGAATTCCGGTTTTGCTGTGAGGAAGTTAGGGAATTTGAAAGGTTTAGGTTTTGGAGGTTTAGGAGGTTTTGCATGATCAATCAAAACTACACTTGGGCAGTGATCAGAGATTCTACTCGGCTGAAACATAGCAGTTGACGACGGGAACTTGTCCATAAAAGTTTCATTAGATAACACTCTATCAAGTTTCTTGAGAGTACCAGTCCCTGTTTTTGGTTTCTGCGACCAAGTATAATGCATACCCACACTTTTAAGATCATTGAGTTCACAGTTAGCCACACACTCACGAAAATCACGCATGCTAATATCCATGCAGGACGAACTGCAAAGTTTGTCTTCCAAGTATAGCGTGGAGTTGAAATCTCCCATAACAAGCCAGGGCCTGTCCCGGGCAACAGGTTTGAATTTGATTAAGTCCTCCCATAACAGCCGTCGGGTAATGTAGTAATTTGCAGCATAAACAATAGAAACGAAAATCACAGTGCTATCAGATTTAAGTATAAGTTGAAGATGCATTACTTTCTCAGACTTGAACAAGACCATGACATCCATAACAGCTTGATCCCATCCAACAATAATCCTAGTTCCTTTAGGGGATACTCCACCATTTGTAACCCAGTCCCAAGATTTGAACACACTCCCATAGATTTTAAAGAGATTCTTAACATTAACGTGAGACTCCAAAACAGCACACAAACTAAGCGAATGTTCCTTGACAATAAACCGAACCTCCTTTTGTTTAAGAGGGCGGTTCAACCCCCTTATGTTCCAAGTAGCTAGACTTATCATTGGGACACCAATCTAGAAGGAGTGCTTGCCCCTTTGTTCACTTCCATACCAGAGACCATAAACCCAGTGGTTTCATTGTAGATTTCCTCCACCTCCTCGTCAACATTATTTTGGTTCCTCACTGGAGACTGTTTACGCAGCAACGCAGCATGAGCCTGCAGATCCTCCATCTGAATAACCCTGTTCTCCCCATCAGATAAAATAGCAAAAGGATTGGATGTTTCAACCTTATCATTCGGATCATGAGTACTAGTCTTCTGCTTTTGTTTCGGCACAGTTTGGTTACTCGAGGAAGCACCAGCACCCATCTGTGTTCTGATATTCACCGGTCTATAAACAACCTTCACATTTTGTTTTTTAACTGGAACACCAGTCTTTTTGTTTCCCTTCTTACCCGTCACTCTCGTAAATCCATCCTCGTCCACTACTTCAGGGGTGGTATTAGCCACCTTAGGAGGCATTTTTGGGCATGAAGTATCAGTATGACCAAATACCCCAGCAGCTCCTTCAGATGCCCATTGCTGAGCAGGTAGCTGATTTCTGTCCTGAGTGCAATGCATTCGTCTGTCAGATGGCCAAAATCTTCATGATAGGCATACCACTTTGATTTGTTCTTCCAAGATGCCTGCTTGGTATCCTTCCTGGGCCACCTTGCCTTTTCACCTAAGTCCTGCATAGCACACATCAAACCACCAATGTCAACTGAAAAACAGTATTCAAATACCTTGGGATACTCCTCGTCATCGTCATCTTGGTCTATAGCATTGACTTTCTGATTATCCGGTTTGGAGTATGGACGGGGTCTATACGGCTTCCCGGGGGATTCCGCCTTCTTACTGTTAGGATCATATTTAGGAATCTCCAATCTTTGGTGGATCTTTTTGTCATCTTCCAAAGGAATAAATCTTAAAGCTCTACTGCGTACTTCGTCAAGGTTCCTGCAAGGAGTCATGACAAGATCATCATAAAAACGTGAATCTTTGGAGAGCCCCATTTTAAAGGCTTCTATGGCTGCTGCCATATCCAGATTGGGCATCTCAAGGGATTCTTGTCCGAATCTGGCAATGTATTCTCTGAGCGGCTCATCTGGCTTCTAAACTATTCGATACAGGTCACCTATGAGCTTCTCAAAGGTTCTGCTGTAAGAAAATTGATTGTTAAACAGGTTAACTAAATGAGAAAATGATGTAATAGTGTTAGGAAGAATGCTCAGTAGCCATTTCATGGCTGGCCCTGTCAAGGTTGAACCAAAGCCTTTACACAGATAGGCTTCCTTGATTTCTGTCGGGATGGGATTGATCTCCATACGCTCCCTACAATGTGCCACGTGTTCTTCAGGATCCGTAGTTCCATTGTAAAGCTTCATGCTTGGAGTTTGGAAGCGTTTCGGGATCTCCACTTGAGAAATTAGCCAAGCAAATCTGGAGATCTTGTGACTTTCCAGGAGAATCTCAGGAATGGGTTTCAGGATCCCTGGAACACTCGATATCATCTCTTTCAACTTCTGGAGCTCCCTAGCGATACTTGGATGGATACCTGCATCGCAAGGAGCACCCTGGTTAGAAATGACAGGAACTGAACTAGACACATTACCTGGGCCAGGATTCTGGACTGGGATCCTGGGATTATATCCATAGCTCGTTGGGATGCTCGGCTCTGTAGTGGCTGCTTTCTGCATGGGGATAAAGTCACCATCATGCACATCTAAGGAGCTAGTCTTGAAGATTCCTGCAGAAACAGAAAGGTTAGAGTATTGATATCCTTGGGGATTCTGGCTTGGTTTCCCAGCAAAAAAGGGATATCCTTGAGATGGTGTGGCTAAGGATCCCGACGGTAATGGAATCCAAGAATCCTTGTAGCGCGACTGTGAGGATTCTGGTGGGACAGCTCCTGAGAATCCAGTAGTACTCCCTGCATACCCAGCGGCCTGAGAAGTCATTGTAGGGGCTGTAATGAAGCCTGGTGCTGATTTGTAATTGTAGCGAGCTGGATCTGAGGATCCTGAAGCATTGCAGTCAAGATGCCTGGGAAATAGAGGACTTTGTTCCTCCACAGGTTTCTTAGACTTCTTAAGCTCCTCGATCTCCTTCATCACCGTTTGATTGGTCTTTTCTTGCTGATCCATCTGATTCTTCACCTGCTTAATCAAGGAAAACAAATCATTGTTAGTAATAACAGGATCAATAGATTGAACCTGTGATCCTGTAAACACATGATAATCAATTTTCCTTGGCTGTTCATCAACTTTTTTCTGATGATTATTAGTTTTCTTCTGGCTTCCTGGAGCGGAAGGAAGAGGAGGGATGGAGGATGATGTAGAAACCGAAACAGATTTTTGTGAGTTTGACATCTTTGGGATTAGAGATCAAATAGAGCGGATGATGAATGGAATTTCTTTAGAATGAAGCACCACTTGCCCCACGGTGGGCGTCAAAGTGTTTTGGTCAAAAATTCACAAAGGAATTTCGTATTCCAAACTTAGAATGTGAGGTAGTGTGCTTGTAAATATGCTTGAAATGTAAAGTTGAACACAAGGATGTAACGAGGGAAAAGTCCAGGATCCTTCGAGTTGCCTCTAGGAATCCTAGTAAAAAAACCTCGGGAGCCGGCCTGAAGAATTACTAAGTGTTTACAATGATTGTAGGCTAACAGAGCTATAGTGCGTCGGGTGTGTGTATCTAAGTCAATCGAATCCTCGTTTATATAAAAATTACAATGATAACAAACTTCTCCGGAACTTGACCGTTACAAGCCTCTCCGTTCACTTGGTCCATGATCTTCTTTAACCAGAACTTGTATTTCGGAAGTATTTGGTGACTTCAACGGTACCTGGTCGAATAGGCACGTGGCAAATATAAGGGTTAGTTAAATAAAACAAATCAGGATACCTGAACAATTGGGATTCCCATACGAGATAATAGGATTCCTGAACCATATGAGCTTCCTGCGAGCATCCTGAAAATATACCCTCAATAGTACACAGGAAGCCTGATGTCTCCAACTGTATGCTTGGTTTCTCCACTGAAGCCAACTAATACCGAGGATCTTGGGATAATCTCCTCTTCCGGAATGCTCATCTTTTTAAGCACATCTAACTGAATGATATTGACCGAGCTGCTGTTGTCTATTAGGATCCTGCGAACATAATGGTTAGCAATACATAACGTGATTACCTGACTGTCGTGGTGAGGAACCTGGATATCCAGCTTATCAATTTATTCAAAGGAAATGAGTTTGTCTCAGTCAACATCGCGTTCTTCTTTGGTCGGCTGCCTTGATCCATTTTGGCTTCTCTAGCGTGTCTTTTAGCTGAGGAGAAGGAAGCTCCACATATATCAGATCCTCCCGAGATGAAGTTGATCACCTTAGCATTTGCTGGTTGTGACTGTGCTCTTTTAGGCAGCTCGGAAGCATCCTAAGTTTTGCTTTTCTTTCTGGCAAACAATTCTTTAAGATGCCCCTTGCTGAGCAGGTAACTGATTTCTTTTCGAAGAGCTATGCAATCGTCTGTTAAGTGCCCAAAGTCTTCATGGTATGCACACCACTTAGACTTATCTTTCCAGGATCCCTACTTCTCGGACTTCCTTGGCACATAACAAACCACTTATATCAACTGAAAAAACAATAATCAGATACCTTGGGGAAATCTTCTTCGTCCTATTCATCCTCAACTGCATTGACTCTAGGATTATCATTCCTGTAATAGGGTTTGGGTTGTTGTTGCTTTCCAGGAGAATCTGTCTTTCTACCTGAGGCTTCAGGTGTTGACACATCACTTCTTTTCTGGACTTTCTTATCATCTTCTAACCTGATGAATCTCAATGCCCTTGTTTTGACTTCATCAAGGTTCCTGCAAGGAGTCATAACTAAGTCATCATAAAAGCGGGAATCCCCTCTAAGTCCCATTTTGAAAGCCTCTACAGCAACTGCCATATCCAAGTTGGGGATATCCAGGGCTTTTCGACCAAATCTGGCCATATACTCCCTAAGGGATTCATCAGATTTCTGAATTATTCTGTATAAGTCGCCTGTGAGCTTCTCAAAGCTTCTGCTGCAAGAAAACTAGTTATTAAACAGGTTAACTAACTGCGGAAAAGAAGTAATGGTCTTAGGAGGGATACTGAGCAGCCATTTTAAGGCTGGTCCTGTTATCGTTGAGCCGAAACCCTTGCAAAGGAAAGCTTCTTTGATGTTTACTGGGATGGGGTTGATTTCCATCCGTTCCCTATATTGTGCCACATGTTCCTCGGGATCTATAGTCCCATCGTAGAGTTTCATGTTGGGAGTTTAGAATCTTTTTGGAATCTCCACGTCATAAATGGGCCATGCAAACCTATAAACTCTATGACTGCCTGCTGGCACTTCAGGGTTTGGCCTGATAACACCGGGAACACTTGAGATCATGTCCTTTAGCCTCTGAAGCTCCCTGGCTACAGTTGGGTTGATACCTGCATCCTGTAGATTCTGAGGATGGATCTGGGGTCCATATCCAGTATCTCTAAGGATAGTTGGCCCAGTCGTGGTCTCCACTTGCATGGGGATGAAATCCCCCTCATGCATCTCCTGAGATGAACCTGGGAATATGCCTGCAGAGACAGAAGGGTTAGAAAATAAGGATCCTCGTAGCACTTGAGTAGTAGGTGCCCCTGACCTGCTGGCTCCAAGGCTCTTGAAAGTTTGACGTCGTAAACCGCTGAGGTTGAGATATAGGTTGTTGTGCTGAGACTCTCGGCACCTGTTGACTTGAAAATCCGGCTGGTTGCTGGCTCGAGCACCTCGGCGGCTGCTGACTTCCATATCCTCTGTAGTAAGATTCTGGGGGCAGCTCGGAGTAGAATCCGGAGTATTCCAGATCTATCACCCTGGAAGTCTTCTGATGATGAGAGCCCGAGAATCCTGCAGTAGTAGCCGTTGTAACACCTGATTTTGGAGCAGTAGAGGGATTTGCATTCTGTTTTGGCTACTCCGATATTTCTGGAGAGTCAAAACCGAGTGATTCAGCATCAAAGGGCTGGTTTCCTCTACTGGTTTCTTTGATTTCTTCAATTCCATGATCTCCTTCATCATCTTCTCGTTGGTTTTGGCTTGCTTATCCACATGAGTCTTCATCTGCCTGATCAGAACATACAAATCATTGTTAGAAATAGCAGGGTCAGTAGACATACCTTGAGAACCAGTAAAAGTGGGGTACTCCATTCTTTTAGCATCGGTGTTAGTTTTCTTTGACATTGGAGGAAGACCGGTGCTAATAGTCGGTTTGGTGGATGGAATAGATTTTGAAGTGATCTTCGGTTGAGTCGACATTTTCGGAAATTAGTGGCAGGAAGGAGATCAAGGCTCTTAACCGAATACAAACACCACTTGCCCCACGGTGGGCGCCAAATTGTTTTGGTCAAAAACTGCCTAAGCAATTAGTTGATCAAACTTTGTAAGTGAGGCAGCGTGTTTGATGAATTTAGTAAGGAAAATGCAAGTTTGGATGTTGACACGATGATGTAACGAGGGAAAAATCCAGGAATCCCTGAGTATCCTCAAGGATCGTAGCAAAAAACCTCGGGAGCCGGCTTAAAGTGCCTGTTGCCTGAAACTTTTATATAATCCGAAAGTGTTCAAGTACAGAGAGTATTGAGAGAAAGTATCGTGTGGTGTGTGTAAACCTAGAGCTCAATATATAAAGATTACATCGCAACTAATCCTCCTACAAACTAGCAACTAACTCCACGTTGTCCCACTAGTTGTTAATGGTTCATTTAGTCCACGTTTCTTGTTAGTTGACCGGGTCTTTAGGACACGTGAATTATATTGGAGACAATCTGCAAAAATAAACGAAGAGAAGATAATTGTTAGCCAAAAATAAATTTCAAGATCCTTATAGTGAAGTGCTTGCAAGCTGCTTGATATAACCTGAAATCCGGTATCAATAGATACAGTATTACATCAGTGTAACAATTAACTGAGTGAACTTTCAAACCTTCATGATGAACTCCAGGAATATCTGCGGATTAAAAAACACCTAAATTGTTGCTCTTCAGAAGCGTTGTGGCCGGTAGAATATTATCTTCATTAGCCATCACAATCGAAGAACAAGGATCGGGATTATATTCCTTCTTGAACTTAATCTTGGATGACCATAGAGATGGCTCTTGTGAAAGAACGTGATGAAGATGAACGCGAAATAATTGTGATGAATGGACGTGAAAAGAAAAGAACGTGGGATGGAGATGAACAATAATGGTGATGAATGGACGTGAAAAGAAATTGGATTAGGGTTAGAGATTTCAAGAAATTTCCTGGAAATGAATTGTATAATCCGTATAAATCTTGAAATTAGTTAATTGGTATTAAATTTGAAAATATTTTACTAAAATATAATGGTTAATAATACCTTAATACTCTTTCATTAAAAGAAAAATACTAATTTAAATGAAATGATGTCATTTATGGAAATGAGTTTTCCAATAATTAAAGGGTTTTTTAATGATCATTTTCATGTTGTATATATGCAAATTAATGGGGGGATTTCCTTATATATAACATGTGGCTCAGAATGGTTCTCAAAAGTTCTCAAAACAAATTGGTTCTCAAATGACCCTCTCCCTCTATATATAAAGGGAGAGGATCATTTGAGAACTAATTGGTTTTGAGAACTTTTGAGAACCATTTTAAGCCACTAGTTTATATAGTATGGAAAGCCCCCCCTCCCCCCATGAATTATAGTGGTCCCCACCTGAAATTAGTGGTTGAGATTTAGTTCTCAAAATAAAAAGTTTCTATTCAACCCAACCTATATATATATATATATATATATATATATATATATATATATATATATATATATATATATATATATATATATATATATATATATATATATATATATATATATATATATATATATATATATATATATATATATATATATATATATATATATATATATATATATATATATATATATATATATATATATATATATATATATATATATATATATATATATATATATATATATATATATATATATATATATATATATATATATATAGAGAGAGAGAGAGAGAGAGAGAGAGAGAGAGAGAGAGAGAGAGAGAGAGAGAGAGAGAGAGAGAGAGAGAGAGAGAGAGATATATATATATATATATATATATATATATATATATATATATATATATATATATATATATATATTCTCTCTCTCTCTCTCTCTCTCTCTCTCTCTCTCTCTCTCTCTCTCTCTCTCTCTCTCTCTCTCTCTCTCTCTCTCTCTCTCTCTCTCTCTCTCTCTCTCTCTCTCTCTCTCTCTCTCTCTCTCTCTCTCTCTCTCTCTCTCTCTCTCTCTCTCTCTCTCTCTCTCTCTCTCTCTCTCTCTCTCTCTCTCTCTCTCTCTCTCTCTCTCTCTCTCTCTCTCTCTCTCTCTCTCTCTCTCTCTCTCTCTCTCTCTCTCTCTCTCTCTCTCTCTCTCTCTCTCTCTCTCTCTCTCTCTCTCTCTCTCTCTCTCTCTCTCTCTCTCTCTCTCTCTCTCTCTCTCTCTCTCTCTCTCTCTCTCTCTCTCTCTCTCTCTCTCTCTCTCTATATATATATATATATATATATATATATATATATATATATAGTGTAAGGTTCTTTGGAAAACTACTTTTATTTGGAAAACTGGAAAACCAAAGGAGAATTATATTAAATGAAGGCATATTTGGGTAATTTGACATTCTTTTTTTTTCTTTTTTTTTAATTTCACATACTTCCACATGATAGATTTATAAAAAAGCAAAAAAAAATGTTTTTTTGTTCATTTTGTCTATCCGACTATGTTGCATATATACAACATAGTGTGTTGCATACGTTGTGAAAATGCGTGAGCATCGGATCGTCTACTCAATCTAGCTAATCAGACATCGAAACGTAATTATTGATCAACGAAGAACAATTACAATCAGTGAACACTTAGAAACCCAACAAAGAGAAACACCTTGAAAACACACACTTAGCAGAAATCTCACACGCTCCCAACTAACTATTACAAAGAACACACTTCTATATATAGCCCACTGGACCGAACTCCCTCCGAACCTGAGGTTCAGCCAGTCCGAACTTCAGGTTCGGACCACGTTCGGCCAAGTGACATTTGACTTGATCTTGAACATTGTTTGATACTTCACACGACACACATATCAGGTATCAACAAACTCCCCCTCGTCGTGTGCAGTATCTCTACTCTTCTACATCATCAAATCTGTATCTTCAACCAAGCTCCCCCTCAAGTGTAGAATCCGTTTTTCCAATGAAATGAATCTTCGAACAAACTCCTCTTCAACTCGATCGTAGCTTGATCTTGAATACTTGACAATGTCTGGTGTATCTCTGGTCTTTATCAACAGCTTCAGAAGACTTGAAGTTGTGATCACTTGCACCTTAGCATCCTGCATCAATATTTAAATAATCTCAACGCAAAATGTCTCTTCGAGACTCCAAGATATGATTTTGAAAATTTGATTTTGTATCACGTGTTGATCAGATCAAAAATAAAGCAGAAATAAAATCTTTTGGACTTTTAGAAAGATTATATCAAAACAAACTTAAAATCTTTTTGATTATTCAAAGTGTATGCTAAAACACACAGAAAATCTTTTTGTTCTTTTCTAAAATGAAATGAAATTACAATAGAGAATCATACACTATTTTTTGGTATGAGAAAGATCACTATACGGGATCATATTGGTCATAACGCACTGAACTACACTTCAATTTCAATTAATTTAAACACACAAGTCATGTCGATTGCCGGTATAATTTGTCCATCATAAATTCAGGCAGAATCATACTCATAACATCTGGATATGTTAAGGTATTGATTAGATTTGCTTCGACCAGTGTACCCCACACTATCAGACATATTCAGACATTTTCTGTTTGACTTTCTTTTTCCTTTTGTGTGATAGCACTTGTGATTTTTCACAATTGCATAGTATTTTTCATGATATTGTCAATTGTGTTCCATGAAAAAAGTAATAAGAACGTTAAATCGTCTACCTTAAGGTCTATCTTTCGATACGCAGATAAGGCCTCAGATTTAACAAAATAAGAAAATAAAACAAGTTGAAATTGTATAACCCAACAACAATCAGGTCGGTACTCCCGTACACGTAGAGAAAGTCCGATGAGTTATACGAAACACCAAAGATCATATCGATCTTCCGATACGCAGAGAAAGTCCGATCGTTTGACAAACTAAAGAAAATCAAATAAGTTTAAATCTTTGCAAAATGAACACATGTATACACAGTGACTTTTCATTTTGAATTTCACACTTATTTTTCTTTTTGTGTCATGAAATACGCATCAAGATGTTATCCACATGGTCAAGCATTAGAATTTAATGTATATCACATCTGAATACTTTCTGATTTGTCGAGCCTACCAAGCACATCAAGCAATGATCTTATGGCCCTTTCATCTACTCTATCCATGAGTCAGATACGTAAGCCAATGTACCATCATCCCAATGATCAATTTCTCACAATTTTGTATATTGTGCATGTATTCACCTTCCTTCTTTATATATTTGGCATGTATTCACCTTCTCCCCATAACATGCATTTTCTCAAATTACTCCCCCTTACTTACAATTCGCCGCCTTAAAATGAAAACTCTCTTTTTAGATTTTCATTTTACACAAAAACAAGACTCTATTTTTGACTTTTTGAGAAAAAAAATTGTAAGCAAAGAAAAATGATCAATTAACACGGATATTTTGCAGTTGCAGACTTTCAGAAAATAAGCATATTTTAGAAAAATTTGATTATGAAATTTAAATTAAGCAGAATACTCCTCCATCAACAACTTTGCAATCGTCGATAGGTCTTCTAGAAGTACCTGCACACTGGTCAAACGGATTAGTTTATAAATGACCCGAAGCGGATCGCCTTTGGTCGACCAGTGTCCTGATTTTGCTTTGAAACCACCTTAGGTTTCCATTGTTGTGATTTTGGTAATTCTGTTTTTGATGAACTCATCACAGGTGACTGTGATGATGAACCTACAGTTTGAACTTGTTGAAACATTGGAACAAAACGTTTTTGTTTTTGAAAGAATGTAGGTTCAACTTCATCAAAAACTCTGCCTCGTTCATCAAAGAATTTCTGTTGGGCAGGTTTACCAAACACTAGTTTCTTATGAAACCTTTGTGAGGAAACAGCAGATAGTGAACAATCTTTTGCCATATTCCCAGTTCGGCGGCAAATATAACATATGCATTTTGATTTATCCCACTTTTGATGTACCTGTGATGAATTACACATAGGAATATCTCGAATATGATCACAATGAGAATCATATACCTGATGTCCGTGATCTTGGACCCATTTAGATGTTGGGCTTCGAGATTGAGAACCATCAGTAGAAACTTGAGCTTTCACAAAAACTCTAGAAATCTTTCAAGTATCAACACAATGAAGAGGAAATTCTTTATCAGAGAAAAGTGATCAGAACCTTTGAGCTTGTAGAATCTCTCAGGTTGAACTTTTTCAGCCTTAAACACATCCTTCTTCACTTGCTTCAGCTTCAATTTCTTTAAATCTTGAGAAGATGATTATGGAGCCTTCTCATCTGTTACATCTTTTGCTTTAAAGCCCAGACCCACATGCTTTCCAACAACTTTCTCCTCAGAACTAGAATGTCCATTCTTTGCTAATCGAGAAAATTTAGCCTTCACTTTAGTCACATTCTTCTGATCATAGAAGATCTTCTCATTAAAGTAAAGTTGTGACTTAAATTTGTCACTTGAAGTAGTTGACTTCTCATTATCAGCAGAAGATGAACCAGATAAAAACTTCGAAGCAGGAGGAATTTCAGATTTCTTTTCGTTCTTCTTGTTTTTCTTCTTATTTTTCTTTTTCAGTACAACCTTTTCTACCTCAGAAGTAGATGATGAAACCTTAGAATAATCAAAATCTTCAACTTGTTCCTTCACTTTTTTTAATGCTTCTTTAATTTGAGCCGGGAGTGATGTAGGTTTATCAAACATCTTCTCAAAATTAGCATCATTAGCTAAGAAGCTTGTGAAAACTTGAGAATTTGATACATTGTTCAGGAAACGATTTGCATCGATGACTTGAATTTTGAGATCAGAAATTTTCTGTTGAGCTTCAGCTAACTCTTTCTCAGTAACAATCAACCTTTTGGCAACTTTATGAGTTTCAAACTTCTGCATTCGAAGATTTTCCAAGCCTTCAAACAACTCTTTCTTTAGTTTAGCTTCATTTCGCCTTTGAATCTCCAAATTTGCTATTTGAACTTTATTCACACTAACCAACTCCCGCTTCCCATCCAATAATTTTGCCATGTCAACTTGATATGCTTCAATTTGAGCAGCGGATTCTTCAGCATTCTTGGTAAGCAAATCAAGCTTAATTTTGGATTTTTCAAACAAATTTTGAAAATCAGAAGTAGCATCTTCAGCATCAAACTTTCATTTCTTTATTTGGTTTAACAAATCTTCCTTCTGTTCTTCTAAGATGTCAATTCTATCAGCAAGCATCTGTTTTTTTTCTTTAACGGAATAAAGATTTGCGTTAAGCATACTCACTTCTTTTAACAAAGATTCATTTTTCAACATCAACTCCTTCTCATTGGTTTTAGACACCTCTAATTATTCCTTTACTGCCTTGAATTCCTCAGAAAGATTTTGAATTTCATGCAATAATGAAGTACTTCTGTCATCAGATCTTCCATATTCTCAGCAGATGCATAAGAACTTTGTGTTGAACTAGTATCTGAATTATAGTCATCTTGTTAAACATGAGTAACAATCAAAGCTGTTGGATCACAACCAAATTGTTTACCCCAATCATAAACAACATCTTGTTGAACTATTAGCGCTGTTGTCTTGCCTGTGTTACTATTTTTTTTTTGGGTAAAGGGTTACCCCGGTGATTTGTATTATAAACAAAACAATCAAAGTACAAGTAGTGGAGTGAAATCTCTTCTAGTTCTCTAAGGGGCATACCCCACAGAGTGAAACACAGAAAAACACACCCAGCTAACTACTGGTA
>JBCNJP010008293.1:0-17209 GCA_039602395.1 Deinandra increscens subsp. villosa
GCCCTTAGGGCAATATGTATTATATATAGTAATAGATATATATAGGGGAAGAGGTGATTATTAATCCCACCTTGAGAATTAACCAAATAACCATCTTTCAATGGTTGATAAAAGCAAGAAGTCATCAGATTTTGCCATGTGTCTATTTTTTTTATTCAAGAGGGCAAATCTGTCAATTTACATAATCATATAAAACCGCCCTTTCATTTTAAAACGTCCATAACTTTTTTATAAATTGTCGGATTTTTATAAAAGTTGCACCATTAATCTCGTCGTATTTTTATTTTTAATTCAAATATAGTCTCGACGTTTTTTTATTACCGTTTTCTTAGACGTGCGATGTAGCACTTGTGTTACAACCAGTAACATTATTGTCATAATTGTTAACAAATAACAAAATTACATCCACACATTCAAAAGGAGTAGCATCGATGTTACTACTTAGGTACAACTGGATATGCATATATTACAAACTACAAAATACATCAATATCTCAGACCTACGATGTAGCATCAGTGTTACAACCACTAACATCATTTTTTCTACTTAGGTACAACTGCATATACATATATTACAAATTATAAATGCATCAATATGCATATAAAATATTGATGCTATAACAAACCAGCCAAAACAGTTTAAACTGAAGCCGGTTACAAATCTAAAAAAATCAGTTATAGTAATCATCGAATTCATCCCTTCGGTTCAAGCAATTATACTTTGTTAATCCATACAAAATAAAATTTAATTTACTTTTACTTTAAAAAATCAGACCCTAAAGAATTAATTTCATATATATCCCTAAAAATCATATCAAATATCATATATATCCGAGGTAAATCTTAAATTTCGTATATATCCTTTTCTAATAAAATTTCATTAAATACCAAGATTACCCTTTACAAATATATTTGTTTTAATCTTTTTTTTTCTAATTTTATTAGGTCTTGAGTAACCTAACCTAATCTTCAATAACAACCAAAGTTTTGAGATTTTAATCGTGCTCTGTGTTTTTTTTAATTATGCTTTTTGTGTTCTCGATCGATATTATGTTTCATCTGTTTATATATTATTTTGAATGAATTAATTACTTTTTCTTGCTTATGGTTCTTCCAATTAATTATATATTATTTGTTTGGTTCTTATGTTTTAAAGTGTCATCCAACTATATTCATTCAATCAATTGTTGTCTTCTTCGTTGCTTAACCAAATATTTTCTTTTTCCATTTCAATAACTTTTTGCTAGTTGAACTGATTCAACAATTTTTTTTTCTTTTTTTCTATTATATGATGTATGTTGCTTCGGTTTATTTTTCTACCTCAATGTTCAACCAATTATTGATGTTTTGATGTTTAACAAAATTGTTGATGAATGGACGTTTTCAAATGAAAAAAAACGAAAAGAAAAGTTCAAGTTATTCAATATGGAATTTTAACGTCTTAAAAAAAACAAGGGTAAATTTGTCAATGAATGAACTTTTTCAAATATAATTTATTAAAATGGATATATTTGATATTTTAGTTATTCTAGAGGGATATATATGATATTCTGAATTTGATTTGGATATATATGATATTTATTAAATTTATAAGGATATATATGAAACTAACCTAAAAAAATTTCAAAATCAACATAAATGAAAATAAGAACACGTATTCATATTGAGTCCTACACAAATTGTCATATACAAGAATTACAAGATTAAACAAAGTACCACACACAATTACCGTCGATTATATATATGATTGAAAACCCAATTGAAAACCCAGATCTGAACCTCAGGATACGTATAGATGAACATCGGAAAACTGGAAATCGATGGCAGAGATGAAGTGCAGCGGCGAGGGTTTGGAATGCGTAAACATCGGAACAGGATGGACGGGTAGCCTCCACAACAGCGTGGTCCATGACAGTCAACGGCGGCGATTCACGGGTAGCCTCCACTACGGAACCCTTAAAATTCAAGGGTCGGAATCGGCGGTGGGATCTTGGCCAGCGGTGAGTGATGAGCAGCCTAGGGAAAGGAAAAGGATGAGCCGTCGGTGATGAGTGATCAGTTAGGGTTTTGCTCAAAAATACCAGATGTGCTCTTTTGAAAAGGGGGGATCAAATATTAGCTTATAAATAGTGTAAAAGTACCAAGTTACCCATCACTTCATCTCAATCATTCATTTAAATCTCATTTAAAACTAGTCACTTTTAATTATATCAATGGTTGACATTTGGTTAATTGGTTATTACTTTAAGGAGGGGTTATTAATTGTTCTCATCCCTAAGGGGTTATTACTTCAAGGTGTGTTATGTCCACATGTCAGCACGTGGTTGCTTCCTAGCCTTCTTAGGTGAAATTGTTTTTTTAGCTGAACCTAAACCTATATATATATATATATATATATATATATATATATATAGGGTTAGGTTCAAATGAGAACTTTTTATTTTGAAAACTTTTGAGAACTAAATCTCAAGCACAAATTTCAAGGGGGGACCACTACAATTCATAGGAGGGGGGATACATGTAATAAACTTGTGGCTCAAATTAGTTCTTTTTAGTTCTCAAATCAAATTGAGAACTAATTGGTTGAGAGAACTTTTGAGAACCATTTTAAGCCACTAGTTATATTTACATATACCCCCTCCCATGAATTGTAGTGGTCCCCAACTGAAATTAGTGGTGGAGATTTAGTTCTCAAAAGTTCTCAAAATAAAACGTTCTCATTTGAACCTAACCCTATATATATATATATATATATATATATATGTATATATATATATATATAGTGAAAAGTTCATTGTAGACACCTCCATAAGTAATTTCACATGTGAAATAGGGTGTCTACCTGTCTACACTTGTGGGGGTGTCTACAATGAACCTCACCCTATATATATATATATATATATATGTATGTATGTATGTATGTATGTATGTATGTATGTATGTATGTATGTATGTATGTATGTATGTATGTATGTATGTATGTATGTATGTATGTATGTATGTATGTATGTATGTATGTATGTATGTATGTATGTATGTATGTATGTATGTATGTATGTATGTATGTATGTATGTATGTATGTATGTATGTATGTATGTATGTATGTATGTATGTATGTATGTATGTATGTATGTATGTATGTATGTATGTATGTATGTATGTATGTATGTATGTATGTATGTATGTATGTATGTATGTATGTATGTATGTATGTATGTATGTATGTATGTATGTATGTATGTATGTATGTATGTATGTATGTATGTATGTATGTATGTATGTATGTATGTATGTATGTATGTATGTATGTATGTATGTATGTATGTATGTATGTATGTATGTATGTATGTATGTATGTATGTATGTATGTATGTATGTATGTATGTATGTATGTATGTATGTATGTATGTATGTATGTATGTATGTATGTATGTATGTATGTATGTATGTATGTATGTATGTATGTATGTATGTATGTATGTATGTATGTATGTATGTATGTATGTATGTATGTATGTATGTATGTATGTATGTATGTATGTATGTATGTATGTATGTATGTATGTATGTATGTATGTATGTATGTATGTATGTATGTATGTATGTATGTATGTATGTATGTATGTATGTATGTATGTATGTATGTATGTATGTATGTATGTATGTATGTATGTATGTATGTATGTATGTATGTATGTATGTATGTATGTATGTATGTATGTATGTATGTATGTATGTATGTATGTATGTATGTATGTATGTATGTATGTATGTATGTATGTATGTATGTATGTATGTATGTATGTATGTATGTATGTATGTATGTATGTATGTATGTATGTATGTATGTATGTATGTATGTATGTATGTATGTATGTATGTATGTATGTATGTATGTATGTATGTATGTATGTATGTATGTATGTATGTATGTATGTATGTATGTATGTATGTATGTATGTATGTATGTATGTATGTATGTATGTATGTATGTATGTATGTATGTATGTATGTATGTATGTATGTATGTATGTATGTATGTATGTATGTATGTATGTATGATGTATGTATGTATGTATGTATGTATGTATGTATGTATGTATGTATGTATGTATGTATGTATGTATGTATGTATGTATGTATGTATGTATGTATGTATGTATGTATGTATGTATGTATGTATGTATGTATGTATGTATGTATGTATGTATGTATGTATGTATGTATGTATGTATGTATGTATGTATGTATGTATGTATGTATGTATGTATGTATGTATGTATGTATGTATGTATGTATGTATGTATGTATGTATGTATGTATGTATGTATGTATGTATGTATGTATGTATGTATGTATGTATGTATGTATGTATGTATGTATGTATGTATGTATGTATGTATGTATGTATGTATGTATGTATGTATGTATGTATGTATGTATGTATGTATGTATGTATGTATGTATGTATGTATGTATGTATGTATGTATGTATGTATGTATGTATGTATGTATGTATGTATGTATGTATGTATGTATGTATGTATGTATGTATGTATGTATGTATGTATGTATGTATGTATGTATGTATGTATGTATGTATGTATGTATGTATGTATGTATGTATGTATGTATGTATGTATGTATGTATGTATGTATGTATGTATGTATGTATGTATGTATGTATGTATGTATGTATGTATGTATGTATGTATGTATGTATGTATGTATGTATGTATGTATGTATGTATGTATGTATGTATGTATGTATGTATGTATGTATGTATGTATGTATGTATGTATGTATGTATGTATGTATGTATGTATGTATGTATGTATGTATGTATGTATGTATGTATGTATGTATGTATGTATGTATGTATGTATGTATGTATGTATGTATGTATGTATGTATGTATGTATGTATGTATGTATGTATGTATGTATGTATGTATGTATGTATGTATGTATGTATGTATGTATGTATGTATGTATGTATGTATGTATGTATGTATGTATGTATGTATGTATGTATGTATGTATGTATGTATGTATGTATGTATGTATGTATGTATGTATGTATGTATGTATGTATGTATGTATGTATGTATGTATGTATGTATGTATGTATGTATGTATGTATGTATGTATGTATGTATGTATGTATGTATGTATGTATGTATGTATGTATGTATGTATGTATGTATGTATGTATGTATGTATGTATGTATGTATGTATGTATGTATGTATGTATGTATGTATGTATGTATGTATGTATGTATGTATGTATGTATGTATGTATGTATGTATGTATGTATGTATGTATGTATGTATGTATGTATGTATGTATGTATGTATGTATGTATGTATGTATGTATGTATGTATGTATGTATGTATGTATGTATGTATGTATGTATGTATGTATGTATGTATGTATGTATGTATGTATGTATGTATGTATGTATGTATGTATGTATGTATGTATGTATGTATGTATGTATGTATGTATGTATGTATGTATGTATGTATGTATGTATGTATGTATGTATGTATGTATGTATGTATGTATGTATGTATGTATGTATGTATGTATGTATGTATGTATGTATGTATGTATGTATGTATGTATGTATGTATGTATGTATGTATGTATGTATGTATGTATGTATGTATGTATGTATGTATGTATGTATGTATGTATGTATGTATGTATGTATGTATGTATGTATGTATGTATGTATGTATGTATGTATGTATGTATGTATGTATGTATGTATGTATGTATGTATGTATGTATGTATGTATGTATGTATGTATGTATGTATGTATGTATGTATGTATGTATGTATGTATGTATGTATGTATGTATGTATGTATGTATGTATGTATGTATGTATGTATGTATGTATGTATGTATGTATGTATGTATGTATGTATGTATGTATGTATGTATGTACTGTATGTATGTATGTATGTATGTATGTACTGTATGTATGTATGTATGTATGTATGTATGTATGTATGTATGTATGTATGTATGTATGTATGTATGTATGTATGTATGTATGTATGTATGTATGTATGTATGTATGTATGTATGTATGTATGTATGTATGTATGTATGTATGTATGTGTGTGGTTTAAGATGAGAGTCAGACCAAATATATATATTTTTCCTTATTATGTTACTAGGTTAGTAACCCGCGGGATTCGAACATAAAAACCATGTATTACACAGAATGAATATAGATTTATAATATTAGATAAATACAAAAGAAAAAAATAATGATCTATAAATTTGAAAATTATGATTGATATAAATTTATAATAATTTATTAAATAATTTTTTAATACATATAAGAAATTTATTATATTTGACAAGTTGTTTATTACTTTTAATAAAAAGACTAAAATTATTTAGTAAATTAACCAAATCTACATTTATATTATCCAAATTTTAAAATAAAATTTTAGCTTTGATAAAATTATATATATAATAATGAAAATTGATAGGTGAATAGTAAGCTTTTTGTTTCTCATAGTTTGGCCACGTGACTTTGATGCTTTGACGCTTTCTACCCCTAAACTTTTGACAATTTATTTTTTTTAATGAAATAGTAAACTTTAGGTTAGGTTTTCATAGTTTGGCTACATATGTTTCATACTTTTACGTTTTCTACCCTGTAACTTTTAAAGTTTTTTTTTTTGGTTTTGTTTTAAGTTTTGTTGTCTTCTACTTTGGCCACAAAACTTCTAACTTTTCTACTTTCGTTTTTAGTATACTTTTATATTTTATACTTTCATCACGAGACTTTTAGACTTTTACATTTTATACCCCTTAACTTTCTAACTTTAGTTTTTTATTCGACTAATTTCATTTTTAGTATACTTTTAGAGTTTTTAACTTTAAAGATGACTTTTTTTTTCATAGTTTTATACTTCGTCGAAGTTTTTTGTTTTGTTTTAAGTTTTGTTGTCTTCTACCTTGGCCACAAAACTTTTAACTTTTTATTTTCGTTTTTAGTATACTTTTATATTTTATACTTTTACCACAAGACTTTTAGACTTTTGCGTTTTATATCTCTTAACTTTTTAACTCTCTAACTTTTAAAGTTTTTTTTGTTTTATGTTTTGTTATCTTCTACTTTGACCGCGAAACTTTTAACCTTTCTATTTTCGTTTTTAGTATACTTTTATAGTTTTATACTTTCATCACGAGACTTTTAGACTTTTACGTTTTATATCCCTTAACTTTTTAACTTTCGTTATAGTTTTATACTTTACCACGAGACTTTTAGACTTTTACGTTTTATACCACTTAATTTTTTGACTTTCATTCAGTATACAAATTCAACCCCGCAGCAACGCGCGGGGTGGTAACAATCTCGTTGGTAATTAATCTTAATTGATGATTTACTAAATTAGTAATTGATTGTGAGCTTGACATGTGACGGTGCTGATGTGGACCTTTTATAAATGAGACATGTGGCACAAATTTTAGTGTTTTATTAGGTCTAAGATATATTTATTTCTTAATAATAATATTATTGTTAGGATTCAATTGCTTGCCTTTCCCCTTGATTTACACCAAATATATAATTATAAAGCTGTAATCTATTTACCACTAATATCCTTATATTATTGGATATTTATATAAGGATAAATACATACTAGTCTAATAATTATATACCGATGGAGTACAACAATCTTTTCTACTATTATTACATATATTTTGACATATAGTACTACTATGTCTGCAATGGCTCTCCTTGAACTCACCGCAACAACAATATTTCCCCTCACGTTGATTCAAGTCACAACGTAGTTTACAATTTTTTGGAGGTGAAGCTCCAAAAGCATGAATGTCATTGTTTCCATAATTTTTACCTATATAAAATGATATTGTGATTAGAATGTTTATAAAAAATCTCACATTGTATATAAATTCAATAAAGGACGAGAACTTACACCCATAAAACACGATGAACACAAAAAAGCTTAGATATAGTACTAGATTCATCATCGTAACACGTGTCAATGAAATTGTATTAGTCATATTAAATAATAAGATGAATGAAAGAGAGATTGTATAGTGAAGATACAAGTCTATTTATATATGAGTCATATGACCATTAGCGATACAAAGTAAGTTTGTACGTAATTCTTAAGCACATCATGTACTTCTCATGAAGTTAGTTGTTATAATGTTTTGAGGTGTGTAAAACGGTTCTCAATCTTTAGTTACAAACATAGTATCTTTTAGCAATTTAATATTTTTGGGCTACAATAAAAAAAGATTGTACACGATTTAATGACTCTTTATAGTTTTATACTACATTACGTATTTTTTACATTACTACAGTAACTATAGTGTGTGGGCCACCCGAAAACATGATTTTCGATATATCTAAAAGTAAAGTGAACCGCATATCGTTGCTATCCAAAAGGAAAACAATAAGTGTCGGTTTTGATATTTAAAACGGGATTGCGGCGTAACTAGTTACCCATTTATCTATCATATTATGTTGGAATTTTAGTGTAATTTAGGTCGCGTATAACATTCAAACAAAACTGCAGTTTGTTTGAATGTTCTCTACGATAACTGCATATACGCATTCAAGCGAATTCGAAATGCTCTCTGGTCTCTAATCGATCAATATATACTACAGCAATCCAAAATCATTTAGAAATCTAGTAATCATAATCTGATACAATTAAACATTTGGTATTCATTCCATTTGTTTGATCTGAAAGTGATTTACACAACTTCAGATTTATTCAAGTTTCTATTCAAAATACCCACACATTATTGTAATTTGATCTTAATATAGTGGGAACTATTTTAAAAAAAAAATACAATATAGAAATTAAGCTCAACCGGTAAGTTACAATGACTTATTTTTCGCGTTTTTCTACTATATGGAGGTCGTATGTCCAAAACTTAGTTTTCGCGCTTTTGTACTATATATATGGAAGTTGTATGTTCAAAACATGACAATCAAAGACTCGGAGCTTATATATATTTTCTTTTTCATTCCCTTTTTCTATTTTAGCTGCAATAGAAATGAACCCCTGATATTTATCTTAATGAAACTTTAGTCCCTCAACCTCTACAACAACATTGTTCAAGAAACGAATTGTTTTTCATTAGCCCTTTATAAACTAAAATTTGTTATCTTAATGAAACCTAATATTTATCGAATATAGAAATGAACTCCTAATATTTATTCGATGTACACATGTTGACACAAGTTGTTGGGTTAAGAAAAATGATAGATTGTATGGTTTTAATGATGTTAATGATCCGAGTTTTATGATGATTGGTACACCGTCAACATCAAGAACGTAATAGTAGTTCGTACTTACCTACAAGAAATGAAGAGGTGTGCTTATTTTTCTTTTGTCCAAATGTTCTCTATATTCAAGTGATATTATGGGTCACATGGTGGTTCAGTTCAGTTTTAAGGTGTTATGTGAATTGTAGCTGCAATGCTTGAATGAGAAGATAGCGCAATTGGAAAAAAAAAGTGGAAGAGAAAGAAAAAGAAAAAGAAAAAGAAAGAGCATAGAAACTTACAATGATCAAGCAAATCAAAGAATACATATCTTCAAACTCTGAAATGAAAGAGGAGAATGCTAAAATGAAACAACAAATTTAATTCCCCTCGAAGAACATACTAAAAGCTTCCTCCAAGTAGTTTTAAGCATGTTATTTGTTCTATCCAATTCAGATATTTATTTTTATACATATTTGGATTTTTTAGATATCTTTTGCGGATGATTGGTCATATTTAATTTTGAAAGTTTGAATTTTTTATATATGAATACGGTTTTGTGAATTATTTATTTCATTTAGGTATTAATATAAATAGTGAAAAACTAGGTAAACCAATTATTCTCTTCATAGTATTTTATGTGACAAAAATAATGGTCGCCAATTTGGTTACATGTTTCAATCGACACTCGGTTGCTAAATTGGTTTCAAAAGCATGTTATAAAAACGACCGTTAGTGATTGTCGCAAACCAGTCGGGAAAGATTCATCGTAAGTGTCATTGTTAATATTTCAGTTGAAAAATCGGTCACTAATTGGTCAGTCGCAAATATTTACGGTCACAATTATGATTGCTAACAAGTTAGTCGCAAGTTTAGTCGCAACCAGTTTCTATCATAATATCGGTCATTAATGGCCCTATCACAAAATCGGTTGTCAACTACTGTTCCGTCGCAAACATGATCGCTAACATAGCGACCAAAGTTGTAATCGCAATATTGGTCACATATAAGGAATTCGTAATGGGTGTTTGAAATCAATCGACTGTTCTATTTCTAATATATATTTATTCCTTATAATTTCAGTATACTATGGAGTACAACAATCTTTTCTCTTACATATTTTTTGACAAAAACTCATAGTATGTCTGCATTGGCCCTCCTTCAACTCACCGCAACAACAATATTTTCCTTCACTTGGAATGTAGTCACAACGTACTTTACAATTTTTTGGAGGTGAAGCTCCAAAAGCATTAATGTCGTTGCCTTCATGTTTTCTACCTATATATAAATGATATTATCATTAGAATGTTTATTAAAAAAATCCCACATTGTATATAAATTGAATAAAGGACGAGAACTTACACCCATGACACATGAGGAGCATCAAAAAGCTTATGTATAATACAAGATTCATCATTATAACACGTGCCATTGAAATTGAATTAATCCTATTGAATAGAAAGATGAACGAAGAGAGATTGTATAGTGTAGATCCAAGTCTATTTATATATGACCATTTGAGCACCATACAAGCTTTCACTCAAACTAAGTTTGTACGTAATTCTTAAGCACATCATGTGCTTCTCATGAATTTAGTTGTTACAATAGTTTGATGTGTGTAAAACGGTTCTCAATCTTTTATGTCTTTTAGCAATTTAATATTTTTGGGTTACAATAAAAAACATTGTACACGATTTAATAATTATTTATAGTTTTATAGTACATTACGTACTTTTACATTACTACAATAGTTTTTTTAACTACCAACTAAAGTCCCGGGAAACTAGGGAGTATTTACACCAATTAAGCTTATTTTAAGAAAAATCCACCTCCTCAAACGGTCGGATTGTAAAACTTGGAAGCTCAGGAATCGAACTTGTGACCCAAAAGTTTGAGTCTCCCTCATCGCCATGATTTTCGATATATTTAAAAGAAAAGTGAACCGCATTACAATATAGAAATTTAGGTGTACTAGCATGTTAAAATTACAATGACTTAGGGGTTGTTTGATTACCTCTTACCGGGTCCGGTAAGGGCTGACTACTTACCCGGTAAGTGGTCCGCTCGTTTAATTTCGTTTAAATATATCACTGACCGAATCAGCCCTCCTGACTGAGTCCCTCAATTTCTACTCTCTGACCGAATCAATCCTAAAAGCGCTCCTCCGCTTTCAACCCTAAAAGGCCGCTCCAAAGAGAAACAGCGGCGATTGCTCCTCCGCCGCTCCTCCTTACTCCTCGCAGCCTCCTCCGCCGCTCAATTGTTCCTCCGACGCTTGAATGTTACTCCGCTGCTCAATTATAATCGTGAAAGGAAAATAGGGATCCGAATTTAACCAGATTCTGAAGATTAGAGTGAATTCCACAGAATTAGATCGTCAATTTCCGCTCCTGATTCCAAAACGATACACAAATCATCAGTAATTGAAATTTGTTGCGACGCTCGACTGTTCCTCAGAAGGAACCACTCGTGAAAACATTCGACGCTCAATTGTTCCTCCGACGCGGACTCTTCCGAATTCTAGAAAGGTACACATACACTCTATTCTGCCATCCACTCTTCTGATTATAAAATTGTGAATTAGGTTTCAGCAATTAATGATTATGGTTACAATAGCTTTTATCTTCATGGGTTGTGAGAAATGGGAGAGATAGATGCAAATTGCTCCGTTTGTTTTTGATATATGAATAGGTTCTGTTTTTTATATGTTCTATATTCATGGGTTGTGAGAAATGGTGTGAAAAGATAAATATGTTTTGACTGGTAGGTTTTTTTATAGCTTCTAGTACACTCTGGTGTTTAATGATGCAAATAGTGATTGAATTAAATATGGTTTTGATGCTTAATTGATGCCTTAAGCTTAGAATTTGTGAACATTGATGCTTTATCTTTCATGGTTTGTTTTGTGTTATCTAATTTCTTCAAGATTCATCTTTCATGGTTTGTTTTGTGTCATGTATATTCCGATGGTGGTTTGATCCATCGAGTTTGAGGCTATAATAGTATAATTGGATGTTGTAATAGAAAGAGTTTGGGGCGTGTTTTTGTGGGATTGCTTTTCCGTTTGATGTATTCGGGTTATATGCACTGTTAATCTTTGTTGCAATTTTGTTGCTATTAAACAACCATGATGGTCTGCAAAAATGAGTCCCAAAATGAGAAGTTGCTGTCTCAATTTTTGCTCTGTATTGCAAGATTATTTTTTTTCTATGATCGCACTGTTTCAAACATAAATGTATAGAATTTGATATTTGCAAGATATAAATCCTTGTTTCAAAGAAATTGAAAGATTTCCCTATAATGAAAAGTAGTTTTCTATGACCAAATTTCGTTACATATAATTGATGCTATTTAGTTGATGAAGCTATAGTTATATAACTTTAAACAAGTAGAAAGAGTACACATAAATATTGTGACAAAGGTTGGATTAATAGAGTACCTCTTTGTTATATTTTAATCTTGATGATTGTGTGGATTTAGGATGTGTTTTTGAGAATTATGATGTGTTTTTTAGAGTAGTATCATTAGGAATTGATTTGTTATATGTGTTTAGTCATGTGTATTTTTCATTAATTTTAAGTTCTCATATGTATCTAGATATGTCCGAAAAAAACCTAGAGTTAGTTGGAAGTCGGAATATGTGGACAAAGCTTTTCTCGAAGCATGTCTAGACGAAGTAACAATTAACGGTCGGGAGGGTACTAGCTTGAAAGGGTGCTCATGGAAAGTAGTCGGGGAAAAATTGAAAAATGAACATAATTTCATAGTTGATCGAGCACAAATGAAAAATCGCTATGACTACATAAAAAAGAAGTTTGGCGCTTGGGTGAAACTAAGGAACAAAACAGGGAATCTTTATAATCCTGTAACCAATACTTTTAGTATGAGTGATGAAGAATGGGTCGCGGAGGGAAAGGTATTTATATATTGTGAGTATTTTTTTATCTATAATTATTATCTTTTAGTATTTTGATTTTCTTTATAAAATTTTCGAACAGTTGGACAGGCCAATGTGGTTGTGTCATCTGCTTGGTTAGATTCTGGGGTCTGCTTCATTCGAATTATGTCTCACTATATCTCGTGTCATTAAGGGTCCACATAGAGTCAACTTGAGTCCCCGACAACGTGCATGCAATCTATGTGATATATTCTACAAAGGTATAACCTTTATTTAGTTTGGTTCATTCTCTTATCATTTCATTTGGTAACTAAAACTCATTAGTTACATTTCCTATTCGGTTGGGATCTAGACTAGAACACTAGATCTTGCATGATGATAAAGTTTTGATTTTTATGCATGAAAGATGATGTATGATGATGATTGAAAGTGTGTGGGCGGTGGATCGTCTGCACGCGGTCGTATCGAAATCAATGTAAAACGAGAATGAACAGGGGAGTAAATACAAAGGATTTGTATTAGACCACTGAGAAACACCACAGAGTACACATAGAAGATCTGACCAAGAAGTTCTAAATCCTATACAAGACATACTATTTATACTTGAACTAGACAACCCAAAACCCAATCAGCCGAACCTCAGGTTCGGACCAGGTTCGTCTGTGTTCGAACTTGGAGTTCGCCTCAGGTTCGGATCACAACATGTAGTTTTGTATTTTATACTTCACGTGACGATCGGGAACTATGTATCTACAAACTCTCCCTCGGCATGTGCTGTATCATCTTCCACTTTAAAGCTTGTATCTTGTATCTTCAGTCAAACTCTTCCTCAACTTGACGATTAGTCTGATCTCGAATACTTGAAATTACAGCATGTGTAAACTCTTTATCAACAACTTCATAAGACTTGAATTTGTGATGTTCTCTTTCCACTTAGAAACTGCCAACATAAATAATCTTGGCGCAAAACGTCTCTTCGAGACTCCAAGATATCATGATTTTGAAATTTGATTTCGTATTCCGTGTTGATTAATCGAAAATAAATAAGAAATAAAATCTTTTTGATTTTTTAAAACATTATTTCAAAACACACCTAAAATCTTTTTGGTATTTTCTGATATGAAATGTAAATGCAATATAGTATCAGACACTATTTTTGTCTTTTGTGAGAAAGATCACAACTTGGGATCATATTGGTCATAACATGTTGAACGACACTTCAATTTCAATTATTGTAGCACATAAGTCATGTCGATTGGAGATATAATTTGTCCAACATTAAATTCAGACATAATCTTACTCATAACATCTGGATATGTTAAGATATTGATTAGATTTGCATTGACCAGTGTACCTCACACTATCAGACATACTCATATATGCTTTGCTTGTCATATTTTTGTGATTTTTCTTGTGCTTTAACACATAGTGATTTGAATTTTGACAATGTCAACTGTTTTCCATGTAAAAAGAAATAAGAACGTTAAATCATCTACCTTAAGGTCGATCTTTCGATACGCAGATAAGGCCTCAGATTTAACAAAATAAGAAAATAAAACAAGTTGAAATTGTATAACTCAACAACAATCAGGTTGGTGCTCCCGCACACGCAGAGAAAGTCCGGTGAGTTATACGAAACACCAAAGAAAATACAGCAGAACGTCAAACGAACAACAATCAGGTCGATCTTTCGATACGCAAAGAAAGTCCGATCGTTCGACAAAATAGAGAAAATCAAACAAGTTTAAATTTTTGCAAAATGAACACATGTATACACAGTGACTTCTCATTTTATTTTTCATATATCTTTTTCTTGATATATCGTGAGATACGCATCAAGATGTTGTCCACTAGGTCAAGCATCAGATTTAGTGTATATCACATTTGAATACTTTCTGATTTGCCGAGCCTACCTTACACATCGATCAAATGGTCTTATAAAATTTTCATCTATTCTATCCATGAGTCAGACGATGTACCTCAATGTACCATCATTTTCCAATCATGTCGGATAGAATTTCTCATTTTTCAATGTTTTTGGATTTTTGCATTTTTCAATATTTTTGGATTTTAAAATTTCTCCCCCTTAAAAATGACAAACTCTATTTTTAGATTTTCATTTTTAACATTTGAAAAACGACACACTATTTTTGTATTTTTGCAAAAACAAACTCCCCCTCAAAATAAGACGGAGTGAAAAACAAAACAGAAATTGATCAACCAACACGAATATTTGCAGCTTAACATTTTGAAAACAAAATTGAGTTTGAAATTCAATTTAAGTTATCACAGATATTTCACCACCAGCAATCTTACAATTAGCGATAGGTCTTCCTGAAATACCTGCTGACACCAAATAAAACATTAGATGCTTTGGGATCGACCCGACTTAACAACATCGGGTCGCTCAGTGTCCTCCACATAGTCATAGTTGGCCTTCGAAACAGATTTTGGTTTCCATATCATTGTGCACAAAATTTTTGAATCAGAACCTGAAAAATTGTCAACCGGTGTCTTTGGTTGAGACCAAAACGACTTATAAGTTGTTTTGAACTTTGGCAACCATGGTTCATCAAAAATTTTACCATTATTATCCATATATTTTGCATTGGTATGCACATATGCAGTCGTAGGACAATCTGCAACAAAATGTCCAGGTCGACGACATGCATAACAAATTCTTTCATGAAACTTTGGTCAGAATTTAACAAAATTCTTTGGTTTCCAACTATGATTCACAGCAGGAGAATCATAGTAACCAATAGAATGATCAGAAGCAAATGAATTAAAGAAATTATCAGAAAAATCATACCTGGGAGATGATCTTTGGGGTAAGTAGTAAGAACCACTTGAAGAACCTCCATAATGATAATGACCATTTCTTGATGTAGAAACAGTTGGCTTCTTCTGATGAGCTTGTTTTTGCTGAGTCTGAACAGGTTTAAGATACGGTTTCTTTGATTGTTGTTGAGGTTGATGAACAGGCTTAACAACTATCTTCTGTTTCTGTGTTGTTTGTGGCACTGAGACATCATTGACTTGATAACCCAACCCTTTGTGCTTAAACCCTTGAATTTTTGATGACTCAACTTTAGGATCAGAAACAATCCTTTCTTTAGCCATTCTTGTAAATTTAGCTTTAATATCCTTTAGCTTGTTCTCATAAATCAGAGATTTATCAAGTTTAGCTTCAGTCGAAGTACTAACAGACTTTTTACTCTTATCAAATATCTTCTCATCTTTCAAAAATAATGAACCAACATCAAACTTTGGAACTTGTCCATTGATAATTTTCTTCTTCCCAGACTTTGACTTTTTCTTTTTCTTTGCTGAGACCGGTGTGACAAACTTTGAATAATCATGCATTTCGCCATATGGATCAATAGAAGCAGATGGAATACTTGATACATCAACCGGTGACGGAAAATTATGTAAATCAACCTTAGCACTTTCTTCATTCTTCTCCAGCTTGTAAATGTAATTCAGAAATGTTGGTGACAAACTGCAATTCTTCATTTGTCTTTTCAAATCAAGAATCTCAATTTTCATATCTGAAATCTTCACTTGAGCATCCAACAAATCTTTCTGAGAAGCAATGAATTGTTCCGACAACTCATTATATTCATACTTATGTCTTCTTCTCAAATCACATTCTTCCAAAACTTCTTCAGTAACCTTTTCTACTTTTTTCTTGAAATATTCAACATCTTTAGTCAAAATTGCGTTCTTTTCTCGAACGAAAACATTTTCATCTCGAAGTTTTGAAAGGTCTCCTTGAAGACTAATCACCTTTTCAGTAGCTTCAACAGCAATTTGATTAACCTTTTCATATTTCTGTTGAACAAGATAAGCCTTTATGAATAATGCTTTAAAATCTGCAGCAACATCTTTAGGTTCAGCTTTCGCTTTTTCACATTTAACCAACAATTTATCCTTTTCTTTCATCAAATTCTTGTTAATCTTAGCAAATTCAGCACACTTTGAACATAATAACAACACTCCATTCTGAACTTCTTCTATGTCACTTTCATCCC
>JBCNJP010008295.1:0-15617 GCA_039602395.1 Deinandra increscens subsp. villosa
CTTAAGAAATTATAACTCACTTAGGATTTTAAAACTCATTGGTGAGTTTTAAGACTCACTTGAGATTAAGAGTATGAAAACAACACTTAGGATTTTATAACTTACTGTTGAATATTTAAAACTAACTAAGGATTTAAAACTCACTAATGATTTAAGACTAAAGAGTTTTAAAACTCATTTGAGATTTTAAACTCAATAGTGAGTTTTATCAAACTTTTTTAAAAATCTCACGGCAAATTATAAATTTAATACTCACTATTGACTTTTTAAAACTTATTGTTGAGCGAGTTTTATAAAACTCTTTTTTTTTAAATCACTGTTGACTTTAATACTGGCTAAGGTTTTAAAACTCACTAAAGATTTAAAACTCACTAGCAATTTGAAACTCAAGAGGTTTAAGACTCACTTAGGATTTTAAAACTCACTGGTGAGTTTTAAGACTCACTTGAGATTAAGAGTACCACTTAGGATTTTATAACTCACTGTTGAATTTTTAAAACTCACTAACGATTTAAGGCTAAAGAGTTTTAAGACTCACTTGAGAATTTATAACTCACTTAGGACTTTAAAACTCACCGGTAAGTTTTAAGACTCACTTTAGTTTATTAAAGTCAATAGTGAATTTTATTAAAAAAATTTAAAAAATTAAAACTCACCGCAAATTATAAATTTAAAACTCACTGTTAACTTTTTAAAACTTATTTTTAAGTGACTTTTATAAAACTCTTTTTTTTTAAACTCACTGTTGAGTTTAATACTCACTAAGGTTTTAAAACTCACTAACGATTTGAAACTCAAGAGTTTTAAGACTCACTTGATATTTTATAACTCACTTAGGAATTTATAACTCACTATTTAATTTTTAACACTCACTAAGGTTTCTAAACTGACTAAAGATTTAAAACTCACTAACAATTTAAGACTGGAGAGTTTTAAGAGTCACTTGAGATTTTATAACTCACTTAGGATTTTAAAACTCACTGGTGAGTTTTAAGACTCATCTGAGATTAAGACTCACTCAACGGTGTTATCTATAACTCTGGTATGCTAAGTCAAGAAATATAAAACCGTAATTATTAAGAGTATGAAAACAACATTTGGTGCAAGCAGTCGGGTGCATCCAGGGCCAGTTGATAGCCAACTAGCTGAGATAAACGTGGAATCATGGCAGACAAGGAATTTGGATGATTACACGCCTGGACAAGTTTATAAAAATGTAATTAAATAGTTATATTTTATCATAATCATAATGCAAAATCAAAAGCAAGCTTGCTAACTAACACACTAGTAATGTAACTATTTTCTTTTTTGCGTAAGGTGAACGAACATCTATCGATAGTCACACAATTCATGTAGAAAACAATGGTAAATGTCCAAATATAATCTCCCCACACCACATGACTTTTGAAAACAACATAAAATTTATGTTTATCACAATCAGAGTAACATCTTGATGAACTACATAACCTTACAAACTAATAAGATCATTCTTGGATGTTTTATCCTTTCTGGGTTCAGATGAGCTACCACTTTTCTTCCCAAATATCATCTCATCAAGATCATCCATCACTTCATCATTGTGGTTGCTGCCATGTGACCCAACCGGCTTTCTGACCAATGATTCTTCTTTCCCGGATTGCGGAGTTCATCAGGCTCATCAAGATCTCCATAGAGTCCTCATCGTCCTCGTGGGTTTAAGATTTTTTGCATATCTCTGTCATTGGCAGCTTCTTCTCCCCACCAATTTTTCAAAGAGTGAAGATTGAGTCCCCCTAGTTCACAAAATGCATAAGAGTGGCTTCTGATTTCTGCATTGTAATTGTACTAACATATATGAGTAATCAAGAAGAGAACAAGAAATGCTATAGAATATTTTTTAAAAAGAAAGAGATTGTCCCATATATTCACAACATAATTTAATATAAGTATAACAATGGTGAAAGAAAATACAAATGCAACATAGTATCCACGATCAAGATTATTTCTAAATTGAGTACTCTACCCTTAGAAAGTAATCCGTATTCTTCTTTAACACATAGTTTCTTTCTTCGATTGCTCGTTATAGTCGGTTCTTATACATATTCTTGTAATTGGGGTCCTACTCTGGTCATATAGACAAGACCCACAAAATCAAAATGTTGAATGCAAATTTAACAAACTAGTTTTTGACAGGTTTGTGGAGTAGAAGCATTAAAAGCATATTCAGAACATTTCTTGAAATAGTATGAACCTTTGCTTAATTGGAGTATAGTAGAAGAGCTAGAACAAAGGGTCTCGAGGCTCCAACTACAACTTAAAGAAGCCGAAGCTAAACTAGAAAGAGCAAGAAAAGGGAAACAATCTGTTCACAAATAAAATGTTATAGGAACCATGAGTTTTTATACATCAATATGACTACTCTTGAATGATTTTTATTTTTGTTAGATCTGATTTCCATCACTGTTTTGTAATATTTTCATATTACAATTACAATCATTAAAGTTTCTGATGTTCATTTGATTTCTTAAAAATGGGATTTTTCTGTTGATCGAATCCTGAATCGTTAGATAAATAAACAGATAATATACATATAAATATTACATGTTGTCATCTGGTTGAGATCAGCAGTAGTCAGGTAGTTCATCCTGTGAGTAGCCTTGGTTTCCCTTTAGGGTGTATGCTAATGATGGGATGATTCGTGAGGGTTCACGAATTAGAGAGAGAGAGAGCAGAGAGAGAGAGAGGAAAATTATGTGTAGGTGATTAACCTCTAATCTCTCCAATACGGCTCTATTTATACACCCAAGAGGAAACCCTAGTCTATTTAATAAGGGCAATTTCGTCCATAAAATAAATGTCAGATAGGGTTAAATAGGTAATTGATTATTTAAGATAAATGATTAAAGGACATAATATATATTTATATTATATACATATATATATTTAGTAAATATATTTTGTCTAACATTCTCCCACTTGGCCGAATGATCATTTATAATGAGTTATTAGCTAAGTCTGATCAGAATTTAATACTCATTTCAATTTTAAACCAAAATTGCAGCAGAAAAATACAGTCATAGAGTTGATTATCCAACTCAAGACCCCCATTAATCATACTACAACCCCAAATTTAAAATTCAACATAAATTCAGAATCAATTACAAGAATAAGCCCTTAACATTGAATTGTATATAAACTGTCTATATGTCCCGTTAGGCATGCGTAACATATTTAGAGACAACAAATCGAACGGATGAGGAATAATCAATAATTAGTCAGTCATATTGTGATATGCTTGGTCATTAGTAAACCTCGTCTTCATTATGAGCTCTTAGAAAAGACTTATGAGGATAGACCTTAAGTTATAGGATCCTTTAAGCATATCATGAATGTTTTCAATACAAGGACTTAGATTCCTCTATTTGTTCTTAAATGAACAATAATCTTGTATCGAAAAATCAATGCAGCTCCACTCAAAACTGTTACTGTTTTAAGAGATTAGGGTAGCTGACTTTATCACAGTAAGTCTTCAATATGTTATTTATCTGGAGTTTAGGAATTATGAGTCTACTGATAAATTTACCAACAACATCTAATGACAAATTATGTCATAATAACTTAGGTTGTTGTTATCAGGTTCTTATGACTCCTCCATGATCTAAAAGGATATACCCCTGAATTGACATTTAATATCTTTTGAATTCAATAAAGTCAAAATTTAGAGATAATTAACTATTTTAAGTTTCTCACTTCTTCTATAGTTTATATTTTATAGTCTTTCGTTTCTTATAGATATTGAAATGCCATCTTAAATGCTTTATGATGCACTAAACTTAGGAAATGATTTTCATCATTTCTAGTATTTAGCAATGTAGGCAATATCTTAAAACGAGTATAGACTTGAACATAAGATTTGAACCTTTATTAGTAATCTCCTTTAGTTACTAGAATTATAGATAAAGAGCAACGTTGCATGTTGTAATGTGTTCAACACATGGTTAAAACTAATAAGACTTAATTAATGTCTTATTAGTTTGATCGTGAAGTATAAGAAGCATCTTTAAGACTTTAATGTCAAAATTATGCGAGAATAAGTCGCTTTGACTCATGCGACAAAACTAACATATTACTTGCCTAAAATAATGTATATATAAGGGCAAGTAATGTATTAGTTGCTCCCACTCATCTTAAGATAGGCCCAATAATTTATCCACTTATTCTTGATGAAGAATTGTTACATTTATAGCTTCATCAAATTTTAAATTCACTTGTCAATTTGCTCATATTAACCCTTTATATTTACTCATCTTAAAGAATAAGTGTTCTTTAACTTTCAGGCTTGAAACCTTAAGTTTAGTTTATGAACAAGTCTTCATGTTAAGTGAGTATTAAGGAAATATATTTTATAAGGCCGTTAAATGTCACTCGTAATTATGAGTGAGTAATAAGGACAATAATTATCTCTCAAAGAACCCTTTAGAAAAGGAATTTTTAACTTGTTAATCGCCTTTAGAAAAAAACAATTTATAACGTTTAATTTCTCCTTTCGGATTTCAGTTTAGCTATGGAAAACTAAACTTCTAACGTTATTCTGATTTAGGGAGTTAAGCTCATTAATAATAGCTTTATTCCATCAGATGATTTGATTGATTTCTAATAATGGCTCTTAAATCAGAGATACGATTAGTAATCTTTCCAATATCCATGTAAGATTTATTAAGGTAGGTTCATAATCATCAAAGTTAATAGGAAACTTCATAGCTTGATGACCTACTAAGCTGGATCTAATGAGTTGAAGCAAAACATTAACAGTTTCATAGATTTCCTCTTGAGCATTTAAGTCAGGTATATTAGGAGTAACATTATTTCTAAGTGTGTGGAAGTGGATCAGTGTTATAGTAGCGTGGTGTACAAGATGTGTAATCGGAGTTAAATTCAGAGTTAAATTTAACTTTGTCTCTCCCCCGCCTCTTGTACTTTTAGGTAAGTCATGAGTAAGGACTTTTCATTGCTCCCACTGACCTCAAAAGAGAAGTCATTGATAAGGACTTTGATTGCTCCCACTAATCTTAGAATTTCTTAGGAACTTGGTATGCAACATGCTTAGTGTTGAGGATTTTTAAGGTTTAATTGCGGCTAATAACTAATCATATGGTTTATACTTAGTTTCCTTTATGTCCGGATTTCAGGAGAAATTTTAGGGACGTATTAGGTAACCTTGTTTAGCATATGAATTGTTGTTTTTAGAGCCTTGGTATATAGAAATAGATGTATAACTTAGATGACATATTTATTATCATGTTTATAAGGATACTTAGATGCATAACTTAATGATGTATCTTTGGAAGTACCATACATGATCTACTGGTTCACACTAGTATGATCCCAATGGATTTGAGAGTGTTACCATTATTTGTATGTCAATCTTAGTATTTAATCTATTAAATCTAATCTCACAACCTTTTATTTTATGGTTAAGTTGATTTTCAACTTCGTCCTTAAAAGTTTAAGGTGAGAAAGATATTTTTCCTTATTTAAGTACAAGAATAAATAATCAGTAAATGAGTGATAAATGTTTTATGCCCAGATATTCCATTTTAGGATAAGGTCCACTAATATATTTGAGTTTTGATGAGTTAGAACTCTTAGTGGAAACTTGTTTATTCCCTTATACACATATTGTCTTTGTTAAATTCTCACTTACGTGATAACAAAGATTGTGAACACTTATTATCTAGTTATAAGTTATAAAGATTTCAACCCACGTAAAGACAACTAGATAAGTATAACCAACAACTTTGAGAGTTTAGGGTAATAGTGACATTTGTCATAGTCGTTTGAAACCTTATAACCGTCGATGTCTTACTTTAGTAATGATACTAGGTTCCAAGTGATCTTGGATCGTAATAAGGTATCATAAAGTGTAGTACATTGCTAGATTTTCATGGTTTGTACAACTTTGACATTGATTTTGTCACTTACTCTCATAATAGTGGTTGTTTGGTTTATTCCTAGTGTATGGATTGTAAGAGATCTTTATAAGACTAGATTTAATCTATTGTGTTAATCTTAAAATTAATGGGCACAATTATCATTGTTGATTATTCTTTGTTAGCCAGTTGTTCCTATAAGGATTTAGAACTGGAAGTTTTCTTGTATCTTATTTTAGAATTTAGAACTATCCTCCTTATTTAAGTTATTTTAATTATATAAGGGTTAGTGATTGTGAGGTGAACAAATCTGCTTTTCTAATTTAAGGCATTATGTATCCTTTATGCACAATGCTATCAAGCACTCATTTTCCTTCTGGTACTTATAAGTGTCATGACTGATTTTAAGTAGCATGTAATTGTGCTAAGAAAGGATTCACTAAGAAATGCACTAGAAAATCTTCAATTTGAAACATGTGTAAGCCCTTTAAGGGTCTTGTTTTATGATGTGTTCACTAAATCATTAACCTAATTAATACTTTGTACTAAGCATATTAGATGTTAAGTGTTTGCATGCACTTTAGAAGTTCTTTTAAAATTTATTACTGACACGATGTTTAGATTAGGAAATCTGAAACATCTCCCCAGATAGCATTGTTTAAAGGGATTTTGATTATCATGATAGAAAACTTTAGTAAACTTTACTCGCTTTTCATGTTTTGGTTGTAAAACCTTCTTATTTGAGAGAGTAATTAAGAGTCTTTTGTCTTAAAAGATAATTAAAATCATTATGATGAGAGGAAAACATTTATGGAAACATTTAGTGATTATAAATTTAGAGTGGATTAGTTATGGAGATTAAAGGTTAAATTGAAAAGAAGATCTAAGAGTGATTCTATGGGGTACTTAAAACTAATGCACAATTAATAATGCATAATGATAAGCTAAGGCATAATAATGATGCATAATAATAATAATGTATTATCATAAACTAAGCCATAATAATAATAATGCATGATAATAATGTGCAATCATGAAACAAAAGAAGATGTGATATAGTCTGTTATATCACCAAAATAACAGACTAGTTATGTTCTACTTAAATGAGTCGGCTTTCGCTTTGTTTACTTGCCTATCACCTAAGCATTATGAACAAAATAAGGGTATGTGCAAAAACAATGTAACACATCAGCTTTGGCCAGAAATGATACACTTAAGTTTTATGCACAAATTAGTTTCGCTGAATACATGTTTGACCCATCAGCTTTGGCCAGAAAGGAAACACATGTATGTATAAGGCGAATGCTTAATTTTAGATGATGAACATCGCAAAACAATGAATCAGCTTTGGCCAGAATCAAGGTTTTAAATATGTTATCAAGTTAAGCAAACAAATTAGTTTAATTTTAAATAATTCAACTTGTATTGTAAAATTAAATGACATTAGTTAAGGTAGTAAATCAGCTTTGGCCAGAATTACCACTTTTGAAGATGTCATCAACTTAATTAAGACAAGTTGATAAATTAATCTAATTTTAATTGTGAATCAATGTTAATAAGTTGACTTGTAAGACGAAGTTAAATGACATTATATAGGTAACAAATCAACTTTGGCCAGAATTGAAACCTTATTAGATGTCTGTTATTAACTATGAATAAGACAAGTCAATTAGTTATCTGATTTTAATTGGTGTTAGGTTTTGTAAAACATAAGTTTGTAAGGTTTATACAAAACACAATTAATAGTAAGCCCCTGAGGTATATCCGGTCGAAAACGAGTTATCCGGTCGAAAAGGACTATCCGGTCGAAAAAGGGGTATCCAATAAAAAAGCTGGTCGAAAAAGTCGGTTGAAAAACCGATCAAAAAGACGGTCGAAAAGTCCTTCAAAAAGCCGGTCGAAAAGTCCATCGAAAAGTCGATTGAAAAGTCGATCGAAAAGTAGGTTTTCGATCGAGAAGTGGAGTTTTCGATCGGATCGGATCGAAAAGTGGTATGGTTCGATCGAGAGGTCGACCGCGAAGCCATATGATCGGAAAGTAAGCTTTTCGATCGAAGAGCAGGGACTAAGCCACATGATTCGATCGAAAAACCAATAAAAAAACGATAGAAAAGCCGGTAGAAAAGCTGGTAGAAAAGTCGGTAGAAAAGCCGGTAGAAAAGCTGGTAGAAAAGCCGGTAGAAAAGCTGGTAGAAAAGCCGGTAGTAAAGCCGGTAGAAAAGCCGGTAGTAAAGCCGGTAGAAAAGCCGGTAGAAAAGCCTATTTTCGGATCAAAAGCTATATTTTTCCGATCGAGAAAACAGGACAAAGCCACAGTTTCGATCAAAAAATAAGAGTTTTAATTAAAATAGGCTTTTCGATCGAAATAGGGATTTCGATCGTAAAGATAAAACCTGTCGAAATCAGTTTACGGTTTGTATCATGTGTTTTCAAATCCGAAAATTTGATTTGATTAATGTTAGGATTTTCGGATTTGTTTTGAAATCAATTTTAGTGATTAAAACAAATTAGGGTTTTGAAACTTTTCGGTTAGGTTCGAAAACCAAATCTAATTTCGAGATTAGGGTTTTAACGAATTCAGATTTATGATTCGATTGAGCAACATATGCTCTGATACCAAATGTTGATCGAATCCTGAATCGTTAGATAAATAAACAGATAATATACATATAAATATTACCTGTTGTCATCTGGTTAAGATCAGTAGTAGTCAGGTAGTCCATCCTGTGAGTAGTCTTGGTTCCCCTTTAGGGTGTATGCTAATGATGGGATGATTCGTGAGGGTTCACGAATTAGAGAGAGAGCAGAGAGAGAGAGACGAAAATTATGTGTAGGTGATTAACCTCTAATCTCTCCAATAAGGCTCTATTTATACACCCAAGGGGAAACCCTAGTCTATCTAATAAGGGCAATTACGTCCATCAAATAAATACCAGATATGATTAAATAGGTAATTGATTATTTAAGATAAATGATTAAAGGACATAATATATATTTATATTATATACATATATATATATCCGAAATACATATATATATATATATATTTAGTAAATATATTTTGTCTAACATTTTCTTCTTTTTCTTTTAGTTATATACACATCTAATTAGGTTGCAACTGCAAGATCAACTACAAAGAACACTCCTATTGAAAGCTATTACTGGTTGCAAGGATTCATCCTTTAAAGGAAAAGTTAAGAAAACCCCAAATTCTCTCATAGTTATGTTTCTTTAATTTATTAATGTAAGGCACAGTTATGAAAACCCAATATAACCATAAATCCATAATCAATTGTAATGCAACTAATTATACAAAACTAACTGGAAACACTTCTAATATAGGCATCTCTCCCTCGGTGAAGAAAGAACTGTGGCTATCATCCATTTATAATTGTTTCATTCAAATCCTATAATTCCTACTTATTTTCCTTTTTTTTCTTCATATGATGCTTTCAGTGAAAGGAAGGAAATATTATGTTTTGCAAGATTGAACTTAAACGTTCTAAGTTTCTCACAATGAATTTCGCAATCAAAAGCACTTAACTACATCGATCTTCATGTGCCCTAATCGTAACCGTGCTAATATAGAAACTGAAATTATCTACAGTGAAAAAAATAAGGGCACGAACGATTTGAACGATGAATGAAAAAGGGACGAGATACAACAACTATAAACACAAATTACCGGCGATTGGTAGATGGTCTCTCAGAAAGATTGCGGTGTTGGTTAGCATCCATAAACTTAGCATCTCCACCTCAGAATCCTCATCATCCTTGTTGGTTTAGGGTTTTTGGTAGACTTGTTACTTGATGGAGGTTGAACAAAATTGAAGACGGATTTTGAGGATCTGGATTGAGATGTTCTTCAAAACCATCAGCAACAGCTCGTAATCTTCTCCGTAACTTGCTTGCGGAATGAGGAAGTCGATTTGAAGGATTCAACCAGATAGAAGATGGAGATAGGAGATGGTTTAATAAAAATTTTGTAGGGACGATCGTACCCCTGATCTTTAATAGCGGATGTTTCATAATCGGACGGTTAAAATGGGGTCTACAATTTTTAAGGGGTCTACAATGAACTTTTGACTATATATATATATATATATATATATATATATATATATATATATATATATATATATATATATATGTGTGGCAAAGTTGTGGTACAAAGAGTTTTTTCCATCCGAGGGTACGAAATAAGGGTAAAACTGTACTAGTGCGTTTAATGATAATCACTCAAGTTATATAAGTTATAATGATAATCATGCAAGTTACATTTGATAATCAAGCAAGTTTTATTTGTTAATCACGCAAGTTATATTGATAATCACGCAAGTTATATTTCATAATCACGCTACGAGAACTCATAGAGGAACTTTAAAAAAAGTTTTTTTAAAAGTATAGCAATACTATACTCGAGTTAAAGAGATTAAAATGCTTGATCTTATGGGGATTTTTTAAAGAAATGATGTCATATAAAAAAGTTATAGACGTTTAAAAAAATTGAAGAAATTTGGAAAAAGTCAACAATTGTAGGGTATACCAATTCTACTCTTCAGCTCCTTTCACGCTTTAAATTCCTTTCTTATTTTTGAAATAGACTTGAACTAAATATGAACCAATGATTTCTTAGATCAATGGTTGAGATGCCTTCCTACATTTCTCATGAAAAATATCAAAAAAGTAAATGTTACATGTGTAACATTTATTGTATTTATAAAACAACGAATGTTACATACGTTACAAGACATTTTTTTATATATATATTTTAAAAACCTACTTGGCTTTTTTTTTTCTTCCACATAAGGGTAGGGTAACCTATAACCCAGGAAAACACCAGAAAAAATTAGAAAAAATGTATTTTTTACCCCAATTTGGCCTCGATTAAAAAATGATTCCACGGTTTCCTCTACTCAAGAAGGGTTCCATTTTACCATTTCCCTATATACTGCGAAAACACACATTTTTTTTGTGCGAACTGCGTAAACAAATCTTAAAACCTACATAACTTTTTCATACGTTAATATTATTTTAAAAAATTTGCCCCGAAAGTCTTAAAATTATATTATCTTTAATTCTATAAAAATTCTAAAAAATTTAACGCTTAAACACCAATCGCGTTAAAACGCACAAACACCAATCGCGTTAAAACAAACGCGATGTATAAAAATAAATAAATAAAATAAATCTAAACTAACATCGAGATTAGATATACCTGAGCGCTGATTCAAACAAACGCTTGAGACACCGGAGGTCAACGGATGACGCCAGTGTTTCGCAGGTTTGATTCGAATCTGACGATCCTCGCAACTTGCAAGATTTACTACGCAGAGAATCGAGCACCGGGGAAATCTCGCACGTCGGATATGGCGCGATTAGGGTAGTTCACGATCGCGTGAGTCGGTGGATGAACCGGCGATGCGAGCGGCGGCGGCGAGGGCGACGGTGGCGGAGTGGTGCAGCAATCAGCAGCGGCGGCTCGGCGTGTGGCGGCAGCGGCGGATGACGGCGGTGCCGCGGACGGTGGTTCAGATCGGTGGAGGCGGCACGGTGGCGAGGGTTCGGCTTCCTTTCGCGAGCGGTTCGTCGGAGCGAATAAACCACGACAAAACGGTGATCAAGGATTGGTGTTCTCGCGAGCAAGACAAAATCACCGAAGAAAAAAAGAGGGGTGGCGGCGGCCTAGGGATCGCCGGCGTCGAGTTCGAGAGAGGGGGAGGAGGGGAGGCCGAAAATCTTAACTTGAGGATTAGGGTTTTCGCCTCCTTAATCAGATATATATATCTGATTAAGTTTCCGTTTAGTCCCTCGTCTTAAAAAAACAATCCTTGATCGAACCTTTTAATCTTTGCGACTAACTATTTAACGTATTAAATCTTTTGTCGCTTGCTGAGACTTAACGAATATTAGTCAAATGACTGATTCGTTAATTTTCGTCTAAAACGTAAATAATATTTAACGTCCCTATCGTCGAATTAACCATAACGATTAATTAGGATAAATTAATTAATATATTTATTAAACCAGTTAATAAATAAATAATAAATTCTTCTGCGAATTTGCCGGTTAGTCAGGTAAGCGGAGTTTAGAATCCGTTGCCTTCGGTGTAACCACGGGTCTTAACCGGGTCGGGTTCTTGATTTAGTCGAGTCTGGACACCTAAATCCAACAATCTTCCATTTGGACTGAACGTGACAATAAATTAAGAAACAATCAGAGGTGCTCTAGCTACACGTGGCTGTCCCAACCAGTCATGACACTTCAAGTAAAATAACCAAGGCATATCTATAAACTCGTGTAATAGTTTAGACTTATGGTACTTGTAAAGTCATTAGATACTTTCTGTATGAGACATCAATTGAACTAGAGACATGGATTTATTCATTCTTTCGCGTTCAATCATTCTATTTCTCGTTCTTTATGTTCGAAGTGATCCAATCAAACACACATTAAGTTTAGGTAAGGCCTTACACTTAACACTTGGAACTAACGAGAGGGCCCACGATGTCAAGCTATTTCACGGACGTGGACGATTGAGTAGATGATGAGCTCGATTGCGGATAATGATCGATAAGGCCGTGTGTGTCTATGTGATTTATGTAAAATCGCTACTCGCATCAACAAAAACGTCTGGATCGTTGTGCGGTTGCTCACTAGAACATTGATTCACGTCGGATTGATCCATAGTCTGTCCCAAAACGAGCCAATTAGTAAAAATAAAAACGCAAAATTGGGGGAAAAAGTATACGAAATCGATGTCAGTATCGGTCGATCGTGTTATCGCGATACATTTGTCTCTTTGACGCAGATGAATTGATATCAGTACCGGCCGGCCGGATTTTCGTCAATTCCGGCGAAGGAATCGTAGAAGATGGAGAACTGATGGCGAGGTGGAGGTGGTTAGGGGTCGTAACGCAACGTGGGAATGGAAAACTAATTATGTTTATGTTTTTTTTTTGGGTTTATTAATAGGTTATTAAGAGTTTCCATATTTACCCTTCATTAAATTGTGTTTTCATGTTTTCGCAATAAAAACGTGTTTGAATTCTCCAGATAACTTTTGAATTTTATTCAATAATAAAGCATTTTCTTTCAATAAACTCTGCAAGTTTTCAGCAGATTCATAAGAACTTGGTGTTGAACTTGTATCGGAACTCATATCAGAACTATAATCTTCTTGATGATCATGGGTGACAATCAAAGCTGATGAATCAAACCCAAACTGTTTACTCCAATCATAAACACCATCATTTTGAACCGTTAAAGCTGTTGTCTTTGTGGAATTACTGGAGGAAGTTGAGAGATACCAGGCTTGCTAGAATATGTTTGTTGACATTCCCGAGCAAAATGTCCAAGATTTGAACATTTGTAGCACTTGATGTTTGATTTATCAAAACCCAATTTACCACTAAACGCTCGTTTTCCAGTTTTCTTATAAAATCGATGTGACATTTGAGTTAACGTATCAAGTTGCCATGCCATATCTAACTCATTCAATTGATCATCATCAAGCTCATTCAAATCTTCTTTAATCAATTGTGCTTTCCCAATATCATTGATAATCATTCCAAAAGATGAAGAAATGAGAGTAGTAATCAATTTAGCACATTCATCCACCGATTAAACAGAAAATAGACTTTGATGAGATTGATCAGGAATTGTGAAAGTACAACCTTTTGAAGAATTAGAATTTCCAGAAGCTCCAGCCATAAAAGCAACACTTGGTGCAGAACTCAAATTTGGCTTTGCTTTAGCATTCATGCTAGCAGTATTCTCACCATGATACAATTCATGATTTTGTAAAGTAGCAGTTGATTTCTTTGAATTTAACATGTTCATTTCCCGAGCATGAAGTTTGCCAGTCAGCTCATGAAATGTTAATGTAGAATATTCTTTATCATGAGTGAGCAGCAAAACATAATTTTCCCACTTTTCAGGCAAAGCTTCTATAATCTTCTCCTTCAAATCAGCATCAGTTTTCTCAATTCCAACAACCTTCAATTCACTAATCAAATGTGAAAATCTTGAAACAAGCGCAGTAATGTTCTCATTGTCATAATGTTGAAAATTATCAAATTCTTTATTCAACACTTTCTCCCGACTCTTCTTATAATCATCATTCCCCTCACATCTTGCTGATAAAGCATCCCACAATTGCTTATATTTCTTGCAAGTACTAAATTGATGAAGCAACTCAGTGGGTAATGCCATTGTAAGATAACCGAAAGCTTTTTGTTCAAGCTCGTATGATTTTCTTTCAGTAATGTCAAAGATATGAACTTCCTTGAAATCTCCCGCATCAGTCGGATGTTGATAAAGCTTCTTGATTGGAATCCACAAATCGATATCATTCGTACTTATATAAGCCAAAAATCGTTTCTTCCAATTCTGATAATCTTCTAATTTCAATAACTTGGGAACTTTCTGACTTGTTTCAATTTCGTTGTCAAAGTTTATCATAGTCTGCATGGCATTCTGCATTGCGGCAAAAGCTTGATATTCTGACATCGTTGAAAAATTTAAGATTCTGATCGTCCGAACTCTATACAAACTTAAACACTCTGTCCGAACCTCCTCCGAACCTCAATCAAAAGTCCGAACTCTGTCTGAACCTTTCCGAACTACTCCGAACTCCGTCCGAACTCTTTCCGAAACAGCAGTTGGTCCGAACTAGCTCCGAACTCTTTCCGAATCTCAAACCTCTCCGAACCTCGACCGAACTTAGACTGAATTCTCTCCGAATGAAGACAGAACACCGTCCGAACTCGAACTTCGGAGTGGTTACTCCAAACCTGACCTGAACAGTCCGAACCTCAACATAATTTTTCAAAAACGCTCGAATTTGCACAGAATTTGTGGAGATTTGCAGCAGTCGGACAGGAAAAATGATAAGAAATGATTTAGGAGCAAGTTTGACACATAAAACTCGATAGAAATGATTGAAAACTTGTAAACAAGCTCGAGAAAACACCAAAAACGTTCGAAAATCCAAAAATAGCAACCACAGATCAGTAGAGTGAACCAGAATGCTCTGATACCACTTGAAAATGCAAGAGCATTGGATCGTCTACTCAATCTAGCTATTCAGAGATCAAAACGTAATTAATCGATTGTTTTATTGATCAAAGATGAATAATTACAATCAGTAAAACGCTTAGAAATAGACACAGAGAAACACCGTACAAAACACACACTTAACAGAAGTTCAGACTCTCACTCGTACTTAGAACAAAGCATAAACTCGCTATTTACAGGCACTGGCCGAACTCCACCCGAACTCTGAGTTCGGCAGGTCCGAACCTCAGGTTCGGCCTATCAACATTTGGCTTGCACTTGTTCTTTGACTTGATGTATCTTGATACTTCACACGACGCACATATCAGGTATCAACAATATCGATTTCTCTAATCTTTGCTGGATAGAAAATATGAGTGTGATACGAGACAAAACAGACCCGATAAAAATCAAAGAAGACTAGAATGAAGAGTCTGTTGGATATTGTATGTCCAGACCCGACAATCTCTAAGAACCCGACCCGGTTGTGGCCTGTAAGAGTTACACTGAGGGCAACGAGAACCGAACACGTTTAATTAGTAAACGTCATTCTGCGTAAACCGAAATGATTTAAAATCGTTATTTATATATTGATATAAACAATAATTGATCATTTATTATTAATTTGTTAACAATAAAAGCAAAGAATTG
>JBCNJP010008297.1:0-24157 GCA_039602395.1 Deinandra increscens subsp. villosa
ATCATTGGTCCTATTCATAACTTATTGGTTATATACACACCTTAGTGGGACTCATTAGTCCCAACTAAACACACCATATTGGGCCATAATTGGTCGTAAACACAACTTATTGGTTATATAAACACCTTATTAGGACTCATTGGTGCCAAATAACCCTCATTGTCCCTAAACCCACTTTATTGTGCCATCATTGGTCCTAAACACAACGTATTGGTCATATATACACATTAGTGGGACTCATTGGTCCCAACTAAACACACCTTATTGAGCCATAATTGGTCGTAAACACAACTTATTGGTTATATACACACTTTATTGGGACTCATTGGACCCAACTGACCCTCAATGCCCTTAAACACACATTATTGGGCCATCATTGGTCCTAAACACAACTTATTGGTTATATAAGACACACCTTACTAAGACTTATTGGTCCTAGCCGACCCTCATTGCCCTACTAAACACACCTTATTGGACCATCATTTGTCCAAAACATAACTTATTGGTTATATACACACCTTAGTGGGACTCATTAGTCCCAACTAAACACACCATATTGGGCCATAATTGGTCGTAAACACAACTTATTGGTTATATACACACCTTATTAGGACTCATTGGTGCCAACTGACCCTCATTGTCCCTAAACACACTTTTTAGTGCCATCATTGGTCCTAAACACAACGTACTGGTTATATACACACATTAGTGGGACTCATTGGTCCCAACTAAACACACCTTATTGGTCCATAATTGGTCTTAAACAAAACTTATTGGTTATATACACACTTTATTGGGACTCATTGGTCCCAACTGACCCTCATTGCCCTTAAACACACATTATTGGGCCATCATTGGTCCTAAACAAAAATTATTGGTTATATAAGACACACCTTATTAGGACTTATTGGTCCCAACCGACCCTCATTGCCCTACTAAGCACTCCTTATAGGGCCATCATTGGTCCTAAACACAACTTATTGGTTATATACACACTTTACTAGGACTTATTGGTCCTAACCGACCCTCATTGCCCTACTAAACACACCTTATTGGGCCATCATTGGTCCTAAACATAACTTATTGGTTATATACACACCTTAGTGGGACTCATTAGTCCCAACAAAACACACCATATTGGGCCATAATTGGTCGTAAACTCAACTTATTGGTTATATAAACACCTTATTAGGACTCATTGGTGCCAACTAACCCTCATTGTCCCTAAACCCACTTTATTATGCCATCATTGGTCCTAAACACAACGTATTGGATATATACACACATTAGTGGGACTCATTGGTCCCAACAAAACACACCTTATTGGGCCATAATTGGTCGTAAACACAACTTATTGGTTATATACACACCTTATTGGGACTCATTGGTCCCAACTGACCCTCATTGCCCTTAAACACACATTATTGGGCCATCATTGGTCCTAAACACAACTCATTGGTTATATAAGACACACCTTACTAGGACGTATTGGTCCCAACCGAATCTCATTGCCCTACTAAACACACCATATTGGGACATAATTGGTCGTAAACACAACTTATTGGTTATATAAACACCTTATTAGGACACATTGGTGCCAACTAACCCTCATTGTCCCTAAACCCACTTTATTGTGCCATCATTGGTCCTAAACACAACGTATTGGTTATATACACACATTAGTGGGAATCATTGGTCCCAACTAAACACACATTATTGGGCCATTATTGGTCCTAAACACAACTTATTGGTTATATAAGACACACCTTGCTAGGACTTATTTGTCCTAACCGACCCTCATTGCCCTATTAAACACACCTTATTGGGCTATCATTAGTCCAAAACATAACTTATTGGTTATATACACACCTTAGTGGGACTCATTAGTCCCAACTAAACATACCATATTGGGCCATCATTGGTCCTAAACACAACTTATTGGTTATATACACACCTTACTAGGACTTATTGGTCCTAACCGACCCTCATTGCCCTACTAAACACACCTTATTGCGCCATCATTAGTCCTAAACATAACTTATTGGTTATATACACACCTTAGTAGGACTCATTAGTCCCAACTAAACACACCATATTGGGCCATAATTGATCGTAAACACAACTTATTGGTTATATAAGCACCTTATTAGGACTCATTGGTGCCAACTAACCCTCATTGTCCCTAAACCCACTTTATTGTGCCATCATTGGTCCTAAACACAACGTATTGGTCATATATACACATTAGTGGGACTCATTGGTCCCAACTAAACACACCTTATTGAGCCATAATTGGTCGTAAACACAACTTATTGGTTATATACACACTTTATTGGGACTCATTGGACTCAACTGACCCTCAATGCCCTTAAACACACATTATTGGGCCATCATTGGTCCTAAACACAACTTATTGGTTATATAAGACACACCTTACTAAGAATTATTGGTCCCAGCCGACCCTCATTGCCCTACTAAACACACCTTATTGGACCATCATTAGTCCAAAACATAACTTATTGGTTATATACACACCTTAGTGGGACTCATTAGTCCCAACTAAACACACCATATTGGGCCATAATTGGTCGTAAAAAAAACTTATTGGTTATATACACACCTTATTAGGACTCATTGGTGCCAACTGACCCTCATTGTCCCTAAACACACTTTTTAGTGCCATCATTGGTCCTAAACACAACGTACTGGTTATATACACACATTAGTGGGACTCATTGGTCCCAACTAAACACACCTTATTGGTCCATAATTGGTCTTAAACAAAACTTATTGGTTATATACACACTTTATTGGGACTCATTGGTCCCAACTGACCCTCATTGCCCTTAAACACACATTATTGGGCCATCATTGGTCCTAAACAAAAATTATTGGTTATATAAGACACACCTTATTAGGACTTATTGGTCCCAACCGACCCTCATTGCCCTACTAAACACTCCTTATAGGGCCATCATTGGTCCTAAACACAACTTATTGGTTATATACATACCTTAGTGGGACTCATTAGTCCCAACAAAACACACCATGTTGGGCCATAATTGGTCGTAAACTCAACTTATTGGTTATATAAACACCTTATTAGGACTCATTGGTGCCAACTAACCCTCATTGTCCCTAAACCCACTTTATTGTGCCATCATTGGTCCTAAACACAACGTATTGGTTATATACACACATTAGTGGGAATCATTGGTCCCAACTACACACACCTTATCGGGCATAATTGGTCGTAAACACAACTTATTGGTTATATACACACTTTATTGGGACTCATTGGTCCCGACTGACCCTCATAGCCCTTAAGCACACATTATTGGGACATCATTGGTCTTAAAAACAACTTATTGATTATATAAGACACACCTTATTAGGACTTATTGGTCCCAACCGACCCTCATTGCCCTACTAAACACTCCTTATAGGGCCATCATTGGTCCTAAACACAACTTATTGGTTATATACACACCTTAGTGGGACTCATTAGTCCCAACTAAACACACATTATTGGGCCATCATTGGTCCTAAACACAACTTATTGGTTATATACACACCTTACTAGGACTTATTGGTCCTAACCGACCCTCATTGCCCTACTAAACACACCTTATTGGGCCATCATTGGTCCTAAACATAACTTATTGGTTATATACACACCGTAGTGGGACTCATTAGTCCCAACTAAACACACCATATTGGGCCATAATTGGTCGTAAACACAACTTATTGGTTATATAAACACCTTATTAGGACTCATTGGTGCCAACTAACCCTCATTGTCTCTAAACCCGCTTTATTATGCCATATTTGGTCCTAAACACAACATATTGGATATATACACACGTTAGTGGGACTCATTGTTCCCAACTAAACACACCTTATTGGGCCATAATTGGTCGTAAACACAACTTATTGGTTATATACACACTTTATTGGGACTCATTGGTCCCAACTGACCCTCATTGCCCTTAAACACACATTATTGGGCCATCATTGGTCCTAAACAAAAATTATTGGTTATATAAGACACACCTTATTAGGACTTATTGGTCCCAACCGACCCTCATTGCCCTACTAAACACTCCTTATAGGGCCATCATTGGTCCTAAACACAACTTATTGGTTATATACATACCTTAGTGGGACTCATTAGTCCCAACAAAACACACCATATTGGGCCATAATTGGTCGTAAACTCAACTTATTGGTTATATAAACACCTTATTAGGACTCATTGGTGCCAACTAACCCTCATTGTCCTTAAACCCACTTTATTATGCCATCATTGGTCCTAAACACAACGTATTGGATATATACACACATTAGTGGGACTCATTGGTCCCAACAAAACACACATTATTGGGCCATAATTGGTCGTAAACACAACTTATTGGTTATATACATACCTTATTGGGACTCATTGGTCCCAACTGACCCTCATCGCCCTTAAACACACATTATTGGGCCATCATTGGTCCTAAACACAACTTATTAGTTATATAAGACACACCTTACTAGGACTTATTGGTCCCAACCGATCCTCATTGCCCTACTAAACACACCATATTGGGCCATAATTGGTCGTAAACACAACTTATTGGTTATATAAACACCTTATTAGTACACATTGGTGCCAACTAACCCTCACTTGTCCCTAAACCCACTTTATTATGCCATCATTGGTCCTAAACACAACGTATTGGTTATATACACACATTAGTGGGAATCATTGGTCCCAACTAAACACACCTTATTGGGCATAATTGGTCGTAAACACAACTTATTGGTTATATACACACTTTATTGGGACTCATTGGTCCCGACTGACCCTCATAGCCCTTAAACACACTTTATTGGGACATCATTGGTCTTAAAAACAACTTATTGATTATATAAGACACACCTTATTAGGACTTATTGGTCCCAACCGACCCTCATTGCCCTACTAAACACTCCTTATAGGGCCATCATTGGTCCTAAACATAACTTATTGGTTATATACACACCTTAGTGGGACTCATTAGTCCCAACTAAACACACATTATTGGGCCATCATTGGTCCTAAACACAACTTATTGGTTATATACACACCTTACTAGGACTTATTGGTCCTAACCGACCCTCATTGCCCTACTAAACACACCTTATTGGGCCATCATTGGTCCTAAACATAACTTATTGGTTATATACACACCGTAGTGGGACTCATTAGTCCCAACGAAACACACCATATTGGGCCATAATTGGTCGTAAACACAACTTATTGGTTATATAAACACCTTATTAAGACTCATTGGTGCCAACTAACCCTCATTGTCCCTAAACCCACTTTATTATGCCATCATTGGTCCTAAACACAACATATTGGATATATACACACGTTAGTGGGACTCATTGGTCCCAACTAAACACACCTTATTGGGCCATTATTGGTCGTAAACACAACTTATTGGTTATATACACACCTTATTGGGACTCATTGGTCCCAACTGACCCTCATTGCCCTTAAACACACATTATTGGGCCATCATTGGTCCTAAACACAACTTATTGGTTATATAAGACACACCTGACTAGGACTTATTGGTCCCAACCGATCCTCATTGCCCTACTAAACACACCATATTGGGCCATAATTGGGCGTAAACACAACTTATTGGTTATATAAACACCTTATTAGGACACATTGGTGCCAACTAACCCTCACTGTCCCTAAACCCACTTTATTGTGCCATCATTGGTCCTAAACACAACGTATTGGTTATATACACACATTAGTGGGAATCATTGGTCCCAACTAAACACACCTTATTGGGCCATAATTGGTCGTAAACACAACTTATTGGTTATATACACACTTTATTGGGACTCATTGGTCCCGACTGACCCTCATAGCCCTTAAACACACATTATTGGGACATCATTGGTCTTAAACAAAAATTATTGGTTATATAAGACACACCTTATTAGGACTTATTGGTCCCAACCGACCCTCATTGCCCTACTAAACACTCCTTATAGGGCCATCATTTGTCCTAAACACAACTTATTGGTTATATACATACCTTAGTGGGACTCATTAGTCCCAACAAAACACACCATATTGGGCCATAATTGGTCGTAAACTCAACTTATTGGTTATATAAACACCTTATTAGGACTCATTGGTGCCAACTAACCCTCATTGTCCTTAAACCCACTTTATTATGCCATCATTGGTCCTAAACACAACGTATTGGATATATACACACATTAGTGGGACTCATTGGTCCCAACAAAACACACATTATTGGGCCATAATTGGTCGTAAACACAACTTATTGGTTATATACACACCTTATTGGGACTCATTGGTCCCAACTGACCCTCATCGCCCTTAAACACACATTATTGGGCCATCATTGGTCCTAAACACAACTTATTGGTTATATAAGACACACCTTACTAGGACTTATTGGTCCCAACCGATCCTCATTGCCCTACTAAACACACCATATTGGGCCATAATTGGTCGTAAACACAACTTATTGGTTATATAAACACCTTATTAGTACACATTGGTGCCAACTAACCCTCACTTGTCCCTAAACCCACTTTATTATGCCATCATTGGTCCTAAACACAACGTATTGGTTATATACACACATTAGTGGGAATCATTGGTCCCAACTAAACACACCTTATTGGGCCATAATTGGTCGTAAACACAACTTATTGGTTATATACACACTTTATTGGGACTCATTGGTCCCGACTGACCCTCATAGCCCTTAAACACACTTTATTGGGACATCATTGGTCTTAAAAACAACTTATTGATTATATAAGACACACCTTATTAGGACTTATTGGTCCCAACCGACCCTCATTGCCCTACTAAACACTCCTTATAGGGCCATCATTGGTCCTAAACATAACTTATTGGTTATATACACACCTTAGTGGGACTCATTAGTCCCAACTAAACACACATTATTGGGCCATCATTGGTCCTAAACACAACTTATTGGTTATATACACACCTTACTAGGACTTATTGGTCCTAACCGACCCTCATTGCCCTACTAAACACACCTTATTGGGCCATCATTGGTCCTAAACATAACTTATTGGTTATATACACACCGTAGTGGGACTCATTAGTCCCAACGAAACACACCATATTGGGCCATAATTGGTCGTAAACACAACTTATTGGTTATATAAACACCTTATTAAGACTCATTGGTGCCAACTAACCCTCATTGTCCCTAAACCCACTTTATTATGCCATCATTGGTCCTAAACACAACATATTGGATATATACACACGTTAGTGGGACTCATTGGTCCCAACTAAACACACTTATTGGGCCATTATTGGTCGTAAACACAACTTATTGGTTATATACACACCTTATTGGGACTCGTTGGTCCCAACTGACCCTCATTGCCCTTAAACACACATTATTGGGCCATCATTGGTCTTAAACACAACTTATTGGTTATTTAAGACACACCTGACTAGGACTTATTGGTCCCAACCGATCCTCATTGCCCTACTAAACACACCATATTGGGCCATAATTGGGCGTAAACACAACTTATTGGTTATATAAACACCTTATTAGGACACATTGGTGCCAACTAACCCTCACTGTCCCTAAACCCACTTTATTGTGCCATCATTGGTCCTAAACACAACGTATTGGTTATATACACACATTAGTGGGAATCATTGGTCCCAACTAAACACACCTTATTGGGCATAATTGGTCGTAAACACAACTTATTGGTTATATACACACTTTATTGGGACTCATTGGTCCCGACTGACCCTCATAGCCCTTAAACACACATTATTGGGACATCATTGGTCTTAAAAACAACTTATTGATTATATAAGACACACCTTATTAGGACTTATTGGTCCCAGCCGACCCTCATTGCCCTACTAAACACACCTTATTGGACCATCATTAGTCCAAAACATAACTTATTGGTTATATACACACCTTAGTGGGACTCATTAGTCCCAACTAAACACACCATATTGGGCCATAATTGGTCGTAAAAAAAACTTATTGGTTATATACACACCTTATTAGGACTCATTGGTGCCAACTGACCCTCATTGTCCCTAAACACACTTTTTAGTGCCATCATTGGTCCTAAACACAACGTACTGGTTATATACACACATTAGTGGGACTCATTGGTCCCAACTAAACACACCTTATTGGTCCATAATTGGTCTTAAACAAAACTTATTGGTTATATACACACTTTATTGGGACTCATTGGTCCCAACTGACCCTCATTGCCCTTAAACACACATTATTGGGCCATCATTGGTCCTAAACAAAAATTATTGGTTATATAAGACACACCTTATTAGGACTTATTGGTCCCAACCGACCCTCATTGCCCTACTAAACACTCCTTATAGGGCCATCATTGGTCCTAAACACAACTTATTGGTTATATACATACCTTAGTGGGACTCATTAGTCCCAACAAAACACACCATATTGGGCTATAATTGGTCGTAAACTCAACTTATTGGTTATATAAACACCTTATTAGGACTCATTGGTGCCAACTAACCCTCATTGTCCCTAAACCCACTTTATTGTGCCATCATTGGTCCTAAACACAACGTATTGGTTATATACACACATTAGTGGGAATCATTGGTCCCAACTACACACACCTTATCGGGCATAATTGGTCGTAAACACAACTTATTGGTTATATACACACTTTATTGGGACTCATTGGTCCCGACTGACCCTCATAGCCCTTAAGCACACATTATTGGGACATCATTGGTCTTAAAAACAACTTATTGATTATATAAGACACACCTTATTAGGACTTATTGGTCCCAACCGACCCTCATTGCCCTACTAAACACTCCTTATAGGGCCATCATTGGTCCTAAACACAACTTATTGGTTATATACACACCTTAGTGGGACTCATTAGTCCCAACTAAACACACATTATTGGGCCATCATTGGTCCTAAACACAACTTATTGGTTATATACACACCTTACTAGGACTTATTGGTCCCAACCGATCCTCATTGCCCTACTAAACACACCATATTGGGCCATAATTGGTCGTAAACACAACTTATTGGTTATATAAACACCTTATTAGTACACATTGGTGCCAACTAACCCTCACTTTCCCTAAACCCACTTTATTATGCCATCATTGGTCCTAAACACAACGTATTGGTTATATACACACATTAGTGGGAATCATTGGTCCCAACTAAACACACCTTATTGGGCATAATTGGTCGTAAACACAACTTATTGGTTATATACACACTTTATTGGGACTCATTGGTCCCGACTGACCCTCATAGCCCTTAAACACACTTTATTGGGACATCATTGGTCTTAAAAACAACTTATTGATTATATAAGACACACCTTATTAGGACTTATTGGTCCCAACCGACCCTCATTGCCCTACTAAACACTCCTTATAGGGCCATCATTGGTCCTAAACATAACTTATTGGTTATATACACACCTTAGTGGGACTCATTAGTCCCAACTAAACACACATTATTGGGCCATCATTGGTCCTAAACACAACTTATTGGTTATATACACACCTTACTAGGACTTATTGGTCCTAACCGACCCTCATTGCCCTACTAAAGACACCTTATTGGGCCATCATTGGTCCTAAACATAACTTATTGGTTATATACACACCGTAGTGGGACTCATTAGTCCCAACGAAACACACCATATTGGGCCATAATTGGTCGTAAACACAACTTATTGGTTATATAAACACCTTATTAAGACTCATTGGTGCCAACTAACCCTCATTGTCCCTAAACCCACTTTATTATGCCATCATTGGTCCTAAACACAACATATTGGATATATACACACGTTAGTGGGACTCATTGGTCCCAACTAAACACACTTATTGGGCCATTATTGGTCGTAAACACAACTTATTGGTTATATACACACCTTATTGGGACTCGTTGGTCCCAACTGACCCTCATTGCCCTTAAACACACATTATTGGGCCATCATTGGTCTTAAACACAACTTATTGGTTATTTAAGACACACCTGACTAGGACTTATTGGTCCCAACCGATCCTCATTGCCCTACTAAACACACCATATTGGGCCATAATTGGGCGTAAACACAACTTATTGGTTATATAAACACCTTATTAGGACACATTGGTGCCAACTAACCCTCACTGTCCCTAAACCCACTTTATTGTGCCATCATTGGTCCTAAACACAACGTATTGGTTATATACACACATTAGTGGGAATCATTGGTCCCAACTAAACACACCTTATTGGGCATAATTGGTCGTAAACACAACTTATTGGTTATATACACACTTTATTGGGACTCATTGGTCCCGACTGACCCTCATAGCCCTTAAACACACATTATTGGGACATCATTGGTCTTAAAAACAACTTATTGATTATATAAGACACACCTTATTAGGACTTATTGGTCCCAGCCGACCCTCATTGCCCTACTAAACACACCTTATTGGACCATCATTAGTCCAAAACATAACTTATTGGTTATATACACACCTTAGTGGGACTCATTAGTCCCAACTAAACACACCATATTGGGCCATAATTGGTCGTAAAAAAAACTTATTGGTTATATACACACCTTATTAGGACTCATTGGTGCCAACTGACCCTCATTGTCCCTAAACACACTTTTTAGTGCCATCATTGGTCCTAAACACAACGTACTGGTTATATACACACATTAGTGGGACTCATTGGTCCCAACTAAACACACCTTATTGGTCCATAATTGGTCTTAAACAAAACTTATTGGTTATATACACACTTTATTGGGACTCATTGGTCCCAACTGACCCTCATTGCCCTTAAACACACATTATTGGGCCATCATTGGTCCTAAACAAAAATTATTGGTTATATAAGACACACCTTATTAGGACTTATTGGTCCCAACCGACCCTCATTGCCCTACTAAACACTCCTTATAGGGCCATCATTGGTCCTAAACACAACTTATTGGTTATATACATACCTTAGTGGGACTCATTAGTCCCAACAAAACACACCATATTGGGCTATAATTGGTCGTAAACTCAACTTATTGGTTATATAAACACCTTATTAGGACTCATTGGTGCCAACTAACCCTCATTGTCCCTAAACCCACTTTATTGTGCCATCATTGGTCCTAAACACAACGTATTGGTTATATACACACATTAGTGGGAATCATTGGTCCCAACTACACACACCTTATCGGGCATAATTGGTCGTAAACACAACTTATTGGTTATATACACACTTTATTGGGACTCATTGGTCCCGACTGACCCTCATAGCCCTTAAGCACACATTATTGGGACATCATTGGTCTTAAAAACAACTTATTGATTATATAAGACACACCTTATTAGGACTTATTGGTCCCAACCGACCCTCATTGCCCTACTAAACACTCCTTATAGGGCCATCATTGGTCCTAAACACAACTTATTGGTTATATACACACCTTAGTGGGACTCATTAGTCCCAACTAAACACACATTATTGGGCCATCATTGGTCCTAAACACAACTTATTGGTTATATACACACCTTACTAGGACTTATTGGTCCTAACCGACCCTCATTGCCCTACTAAACACACCTTATTGGGCCATCATTGGTCCTAAACATAACTTATTGGTTATATACACACCGTAGTGGGACTCATTAGTCCCAACTAAACACACCATATTGGGCCATAATTGGTCGTAAACACAACTTATTGGTTATATAAACACCTTATTAGGACTCATTGGTGCCAACTAACCCTCATTGTCTCTAAACCCGCTTTATTATGCCATATTTGGTCCTAAACACAACATATTGGATATATACACACGTTAGTGGGACTCATTGTTCCCAACTAAACACACCTTATTGGGCCATAATTGGTCGTAAACACAACTTATTGGTTATATACACACTTTATTGGGACTCATTGGTCCCAACTGACCCTCATTGCCCTTAAACACACATTATTGGGCCATCATTGGTCCTAAACAAAAATTATTGGTTATATAAGACACACCTTATTAGGACTTATTGGTCCCAACCGACCCTCATTGCCCTACTAAACACTCCTTATAGGGCCATCATTTGTCCTAAACACAACTTATTGGTTATATACATACCTTAGTGGGACTCATTAGTCCCAACAAAACACACCATATTGGGCCATAATTGGTCGTAAACTCAACTTATTGGTTATATAAACACCTTATTAGGACTCATTGGTGCCAACTAACCCTCATTGTCCCTAAACCCACTTTATTATGCCATCATTGGTCCTAAACACAACGTATTGGATATATACACACATTAGTGGGACTCATTGGTCCCAACAAAACACACATTATTGGGCCATAATTGGTCGTAAACACAACTTATTGGTTATATACATACCTTATTAGGACTCATTGGTCCCAACTGACCCTCATCGCCCTTAAACACACATTATTGGGCCATCATTGGTCCTAAACACAACTTATTAGTTATATAAGACACACCTTACTAGGACTTATTGGTCCCAACCGATCCTCATTGCCCTACTAAACACACCATATTGGGCCATAATTGGTCGTAAACACAACTTATTGGTTATATAAACACCTTATTAGTACACATTGGTGCCAACTAACCCTCACTTTCCCTAAACCCACTTTATTGTGCCATCATTGGTCCTAAACACAACGTATTGGTTATATACACACATTAGTGGGAATCATTGGTCCCAACTAAACACACCTTATTGGGCATAATTGGTCGTAAACACAACTTATTGGTTATATACACACTTTATTGGGACTCATTGGTCCCGACTGACCCTCATAGCCCTTAAACACACTTTATTGGGACATCATTGGTCTTAAAAACAACTTATTGATTATATAAGACACACCTTATTAGGACTTATTGGTCCCAACCGACCCTCATTGCCCTACTAAACACTCCTTATAGGGCCATCATTGGTCCTAAACATAACTTATTGGTTATATACACACCTTAGTGGGACTCATTAGTCCCAACTAAACACACATTATTGGGCCATCATTGGTCCTAAACACAACTTATTGGTTATATACACACCTTACTAGGACTTATTGGTCCTAACCGACCCTCATTGCCCTACTAAAGACACCTTATTGGGCCATCATTGGTCCTAAACATAACTTATTGGTTATATACACACCGTAGTGGGACTCATTAGTCCCAACGAAACACACCATATTGGGCCATAATTGGTCGTAAACACAACTTATTGGTTATATAAACACCTTATTAAGACTCATTGGTGCCAACTAACCCTCATTGTCCCTAAACCCACTTTATTATGCCATCATTGGTCCTAAACACAACATATTGGATATATACACACGTTAGTGGGACTCATTGGTCCCAACTAAACACACTTATTGGGCCATTATTGGTCGTAAACACAACTTATTGGTTATATACACACCTTATTGGGACTCGTTGGTCCCAACTGACCCTCATTGCCCTTAAACACACATTATTGGGCCATCATTGGTCTTAAACACAACTTATTGGTTATTTAAGACACACCTGACTAGGACTTATTGGTCCCAACCGATCCTCATTGCCCTACTAAACACACCATATTGGGCCATAATTGGGCGTAAACACAACTTATTGGTTATATAAACACCTTATTAGGACACATTGGTGCCAACTAACCCTCACTGTCCCTAAACCCACTTTATTGTGCCATCATTGGTCCTAAACACAACGTATTGGTTATATACACACATTAGTGGGAATCATTGGTCCCAACTAAACACACCTTATTGGGCCATAATTGGTCGTAAACACAACTTATTGGTTATATACACACTTTATTGGGACTCATTGGTCCCGACTGACCCTCATAGCCCTTAAACACACATTATTGGGACATCATTGGTCTTAAAAACAACTTATTGATTATATAAGACACACCTTATTAGGACTTATTGGTCCCAACCGACCCTCATTGCCCTACTAAACACTCCTTATAGGGCCATCATTGGTCCTAAACACAACTTATTGGTTATATACACACCTTAGTGGGACTCATTAGTCCCAACTAAACACACATTATTGGGCCATCATTGGTCCTAAACACAACTTATTGGTTATATACACACCTTACTAGGACTTATTGGTCCTAACCGACCCTCATTGCCCTACTAAACACACCTTATTGGGCCATCATTGGTCCTAAACATAACTTATTAGTTATATACACACCGTAGTGGGACTCATTAGTCCCAACTAAACACACCAAATTGGGCCATAATTGGTTGTAAACACAACTTATTGGTTATATAAACACCTTATTAGGACTCATTGGTGCCAACTAACCCTCATTGTCCCTAAACCCACTTTATTATGCCATCATTTGGTCCTAAACACAACATATTGGATATATACACACGTTAGTGGGACTCATTGGTCCCAACTAAACACACCTTATTGGGCCATAATTGGTCGTAAACACAACTTATTGGTTATATACACACTTTATTGGGACTCATTGGTCCCAACTGACCTTCATTGCCCTTAAACACACATTATTGGGCCATCATTGGTCCTAAACACAACTTATTGGTTATATAAGACACACCTTACTAGGACTTATTGGTCCTAACCGACCCTCATTGCCCTATTAAACACACCTTATTCGGCTATCATTGGTCCTAAACACAACTTATTGGTTATATACACACCTTAGTGGGACTCATTAGTCCCAACTAAACACACATTATTGGGCCATCATTGGTCCTAAACACAACTTATTGGTTATATACACACCTTACTAGGACTTATTGGTCCTAACCGACCCTCATTGCCCTACTAAACACACCTTATTGGACCATCATTAGTCCAAAACATAACTTATTGGTTATATACACACCTTAGTGGGACTCATTAGTCCCAACTAAACACACTATATTGGGCCATAATTGGTCGTAAACACAACTTATTGGTTATATACACACCTTATTAGGACTCATTGGTGCCAACTGACCCTCATTGTCCCTAAACACACTTTATTAGTGACATCATTGGTCCTAAACACAACATACTGGTTATATACACACATTAGTGGGACTCATTGGTCCCAACTAAACACACCTTATTGGGCCATAATTGGTCTTAAACAAAAATTATTGGTTATATACACACTTTATTGGGACTCATTGGTCCCAACTGGCCCTCATTGCCCTTAAACACACATTATTGGGCCATCATTGGTCCTAAAAAAAAATTATTGGTTATATAAGACACACCTTATTAGGACATATTGGTCCCAACCGACCCTCATTGCCCTACTAAACACTCCTTATAGGGCCATCATTGGTCCTAAACAATACTTATTGGTTATATACACACCTTAGTGGGACTCATTAGTGGGCCATCATTAGTCCTAAACACAACTTATTGGTTATATACACACCTTACTAGGACTTATTGGTCCTAACTGTTAGAGCATATTCCTATGCTATGAGTGTCTCGTGTATTGTATCTATGTGAGCGTGTCTAAGTGATAGTTGTAGTGACTATTTGGTTATGGGCGTATCACATGGTCCGGCGGACCATGTGGTCCGGCGTATCAGTTTGATACGCTGGGCATTTAGTCACTTACTATAAATAGGTGTGTGTTAGAATGTTAAGCTTAACTAGTTGAAACACTTCTGTCATTCTACACCTTTCTGTGTGTGTTTCTAGAGAGAGAACTAGAGAGAACTTCATTGTATCTTCAAGTGATCAATAAGAATTCTCTTATTTACATCCGTGTTCATTACGTTTGATCAAAGCATGCAGTAGTAAGATCGTATCTCGTTTCTACAAGTGGTATCAGAGCATTTGGTTGCTCTATTGCTGTGTTTTTGATCAATTTTTCGGATTTTTAGAGAGAGAAAGTTTGGGTTTCTTCACGTTTTCATCAAATTCTTTCAATTCTGAGTGTTTCAACGATGGAAAATGATTTCTGAGTGTTTCTGGAGGGTTTTCGCACTATACTGAACCAAATTCCAGCTCCAAACATCAAAATTCGCGAAAATCAGTGAAATCAGTCTCGAAGTCAGCTGATCCGCCGGATGAGTTTTCTGATCCGCCGTTTGATCCGCTAGGCAATCTTCATCAGTTTGATCCGCAGCAGTTACAGCGTATCAGTGTGATCCGCTGAAAATTCTGATCCACCGTATCAGAATCTGATCCGCCGTATCAAATTTGATCCGCTGAAGATTTCTGGTCCGCTAGTTCATCTGATCCGGAATCTGATCCGCTAGTACAAGTTTGATCCGCCTGATTACTTTGATCCGGAACTGGTCCGTCGAGTTGTTTTGATACGCTGGCAGAATAGTAACCTTCACGAAAACTGACGTAACTTGCAAACCGTTTGGAGTTACGGAACCCAATACCAGCCAAAACGTTCGTCTTTCCGAGATCTAGGACGTGTACCAGCCTACGGCCAGTACCGAGCAGTTTTGACCCCCAAAATCCGCTTGGAAGACCTTCGTTTTTGAGTTCGAAGTTTTGAAGTATCATTTTACGTTGAAAAATGTCCGATTTTCAAGCATTTGCGGCTATGCAAAGCACGGTACAAGCTATGCTCAATTTTGATAATGAAATAGGAACAAGTCAGAAAGTTCCCAAGTTGTTAAAATTGGAAGATTATCAAAATTGGAAGCAACGTTTCTCTGCATACATCAGCACAAATGATATTGATTTGTGGATTCCGATTCGAACGCTGTATGTGCGTCCAACTGACAATGGGGAATATAAAGAGATTCAAGATTTTGATAAGGATGAACGAAGAAGTTATGAACTTGAACAAAAAGTTTATGGTTATCTTACCATGGCTTTACCTACTGAGTTGTTACATCAATTCAGTACTTGCAAGAAGGCTAAACAGTTATGGGATGCTTTATCTGCTCGATGTGAAGGCAATGATCAGTATAAGAAGAGTCGAAGGAAAGTGTTGAACAAAGAATTTGAAAATTTTCAACAATACGACAAAGAAAATATTTCTGCTCTTGTTTCAAGATTTTCACATCTAATTAGTGAGATGAAAGTAGTCAAGATTGAAAAGACCGAGGAAGAATTGAAAGAAAAATTGATGGAAGCATTACCAGAGAAATGGGAAAATTATGTGTTGTTGCTTACACATGACAAAGATTATTCCACATTATCATTTCATGATTTGACGGGAAAGCTTCATGCTCGAGAAATGGAAATGATGAATTCAAACAAATCCACAGCTCAATTACAAAATCCTGAGTTATATCATGGACAAAATTCTGCAAGTATCAATGCAAAGTCTAAATCATCTAGTTATGATACATCAAATCCACCTCAAACAGCATTTGTTGCTGATCATGGTTCAGGAAAGTATGAAAGTTCATCAAGGAGGTGTAGTTTCACTACTCCTGATAGATCATCTGCTAGTTCGATTAATGGGAAGTCAGCTGAAGATTTAGTTGCGTTGTTATCTGGATTCATATCATCTTCTTCTGGCGATATATTTAGTCAAATTGGTAACTCTTGTCTATATAGAGAGGATTTAGATCATATGGATGAAGATCAGTTGAACAAATTAGATTTGGAGTGGCAGTTTGCTATGCTAACTGAAAGAGGTAGAAGATTTATCAAGAAACATGGAACGTCGTCTATTTTTCAAGGAGACAAACTTGGTTTGAATAAGTCACAGATCAAATGTTTCAAATGTTCCAAATATGGTCATTTTGCTCGTGAGTGTCCCGCAAAAGAAAAGGTGGTTCAGACAGCTGATAAAACTGCTTCACCTCAAATTGCTTTGACTGCTATTGCGTCTGCATCAAAAGAACAAACATCGAATGAAGGTTATGATTGGGATGCTGATTTTCCTGATGAGTCTTGTTTTGTTGCTCAGATTGTTCACAGTGATGACGAAGAAGAGATAACAGATTCTGATTCAGATGTTAGTAGTTATGGAAATAGTGGTTATGAATCTGTCTGTGAGTTTTGTTCTCAAAAAGATAAAATGATTCAAGGTTTAGTTAAGGAAAAAGAAGATTGGGTTTCTGATAGAGAAAAGTTGGAAGGAATGATCCAAGAGTTAGAATCTCAAAAAGAAAAGTTTTCAGTTTTTCAGAGAGAGTTAATTGAACAAGAATTGCAGTTTCAAGGTGTTGAGCAGGAATTTGAAAAGAAGTTTACAAAATTGTCTGAAGAAAAGGCTGACTTAGTCAAGGAAGTTGCGAAATGGAAGGCAGAAGCTGAGGATGCTGCCAATGATTTTAATAATTTGTTTGAAAAGTCCAAGATTAAACTTGATTTACTTACCAAGGCTTCTGATGATTCGGTTGCTAAAATTGAAGCATATCAGCTTGATATGGAGAAGTTGTTAGATGAGAAGCGAGAACTGGCAAGAGTAAACAAGTTGCAAAATGCAAATTTGGATATTCAGAAAAGAAACGAAGGTAAACTCGAGAAGGAATTGTTGGCTGCTCTAGATGAGTTGAGATTGCAAAAGTATGAAACTAATAAAGTGGCAAAGAAGCTAATTGCATCAGAAAAGGAGTTGGCTGAAGCTAATCAAAGAATTTCTGAATTAAAGATTGAAGTCATTGATTCAAAACGTCTTTTGAACAATGTTACTAACTCACAATCTTTTACAAGTTTTCTGGCCAAGGATGATAATTTTGAGAAGATATTCAACAAAACTGTGTCACCACCAGGAAGTCTTAAAGAAGGCGTTCATGATTTGAAAGAAAAGGCTGAGATTGGTGATTATTCTGAGTTTGTTGGTTCCAAATCTGTTGAAGAAAAGCAAAAGGAAAAAGGAAAAAGTCCTGAAGCTTCTGAAACTCAAAAGGTTGTGTCTGGGTCTTCGTCTTCAAAAGCTGCCATTGATGAAACAATTATCAATGCTCCAAAAGATATCAAGAAAGTTAAAGCTGAATTTTCTCGTCTTGCAAAGAACGGGCATAAATCATCTGATTCAGAAGAGAAGATTTCTGGAAAATATACAGGTTTGGGATTTCAAAAGAAACAGGTTAATGTGAATGTTTCAAAGGTTCAACAGCAACAGAATTTGAAGAAAGTTAATCTGAAGCAAGTAAAGAAAGAAGTTTTTAAAGCTGACAAAGTTCAACCCGAGAGGTTCTACAAACTCAAGGGTTCGGAACAAATATTTTCTGATAAAGAATTTCCGCTACATTGTGTAGATGCTCGGAAAGTTGCTGAAGTTTTTGTGACGAATGTTGATTCAAAGACCAAGAAGCAACAAGGTGCTAAATATTCTTCTGGAGGATCCAATTCTACTCCAAAGAGCCCGACATCCAAATGGGTTCATGATCATCGATTTCAGGTATATGATAATTTTTATGATCATTTTGGAGATGAATATGTTTGTGAAGCTATGCAGGTTCCAAAACGAAGAAATGTACACAATCGCTTGTGTTACAATTGCCGACAAAAAGGGCATCTGGCACAAGATTGTCCGGTTTCTGCTGCTTCTAGTTCAAGGAAAGGAAAGGTTCCATTTGTTGGTAAAGCTGCCAAACAACGATTCATTGATGAAAATGGCAGAGTATTTGATGAATATCCACAACCTACATTTTTCAAAACTCAAGGAAGATTTATTCCACGTTTTCAAAATGTTCCATATGTAGGTTGTTCGTCACAATCGACTGTGACCGGTTCATCAGATACTGATTTACCAAAACAACAACACTGGAAACCTAAAGTGGTTTCAAAAGGAAACCAAGATACTGGTCGACCAGAAGCGATTCGCTTCGGGTCATTTATAAACTGATGTGTTTGACCAGTGTGCAGGTACTTCTAGAAGACCTATCGGTGATTGAAAAGTTGCTGATGGAGAAGTATTCTGCTGATTTAACTTAAATTACATGTGATATCAAATTTCAAAACTGAAATTTTTCTGAAAGCTAAACCTGAAAGGTATCCATGTCGAAAGGTCAATTTTCTTTCTTTTTACATTCCGTATGTCATTTAGGGGGAGAAAATTGAAAAACCAAAAATAGCGTCTTTGTGTTTTTGTTTGTGTTAAAATGAAAATCCAAAAATAGAGTTTTCATTTTAAGGGGGAGAAAAACAGAAAATACAAAAACATTGAAAATTAGAAAAATACAAAAACATTGAAAAATGAGAAATTGTATCCAACATGATTGGGAAATGATGGTACATTGGCGTACGTGTCTGACTCATGGATAAAATAGATGAAAAAGCCATAAGATCATTGTTTGATGTACTTGGTAGGCTCGGCATTAAATCAGAAAGTATACAGATGTGATAAACACATTAAATACTAATGCTTGACCAAGTGGACAACATCTTGATGCATGTCTCATGATATCAAGAAAAGATATGTGAAAAAGAAAATGAGAAGTCACTGTGTATACATGTGTTCATTTTGCAAAGATTTAAACTTGTTTGATTTTCTTTATTTTGTCAAACGATCGGACTTTCTTTGCGTATCGAAAGATCGACCTGATTGTTGTTCGTTTGACGTTCTGCTTTATTTTCTTTGGTGTTTCGTATAACTCATCGGACTTTCTCTGCGTGTACGGGAGTACCGACCTGATTGTTGTTGGGTTATACAATTTCAACTTGTTTTATTTTCTTATTTTGTTAAATCCGAGGCCTTATCTGCGTATCGAAAGATCGACCTTAAGGTAGACGATTTAACGTTCTTATTTCTTTTTGCATGGAACACAGTTGACTGATATCATGAATACAATCATTATGTGATTAAATCACAAATGAAATCACAAAGTGTGATATAAAAAGCAAAAACATATCTGAGTATGTCTGATAGTGTGGGGTACACTGGTCAAAGCAAACTTAATCAAATCAATAACATATCCAGATGTTATGAGTATGATTGTGCCTGAGTTTAAGATGGACAAATTATACCAGTAATCGACATGACTTATGTGCTGAAGTAATTGAAATTGAAGTGTAGTTCAGCATGATATGACCAATATGATCCCAAGTTGTGATCTTTCTTGCAAAAGACAAAAATAGTGTCTGATTCAGTATTGCATTTATGTTTCATATCTGAAAAGTTCAAAAAGATTTTCGGTGTGTTTTGATGTAAAGTTTCAAAAAGCCAAAAAGATTTTGTTTCTTATTTGTTTTCGACCGATCGACATGTGATTCGAAATCGAAATTTGAAAATCTATCTTGGATTCTCGAAGAGAAGTTTTGCACCAAGATTAAATTAATTTTCAAAAGAAAAGGAAACCGCGTTTCTGTCTTCTGAAATTGCAGGTTATATGTTTCAAAGACTCAAGCATGGTGAAAGGGGGAGTATGAAGTATCTTTCACAAGTGGATCTTGAAGTTTAACGATATTTCAAGAGTGATCCAGCCATGCAAGCTCTATTTCTGACAAGATTTCAAGTCAAAGATTGGATGCAGCAATGTTGAAGATTGAAGACTGAAGTTTAGTTAGAGAATAGATACACTACACGTTAAGGGGGAGTTTGTTAGAGCATATTCCTATGCTATGAGTGTCTCGTGTATTGTATCTATGTGAGCGTGTCTAAGTGATAGTTGTAGTGACTATTTGGTTATGGGCGTATCACATGGTCCGGCGGACCATGTGGTCCGGCGTATCAGTTTGATACGCTGGGCATTTAGTCACTTACTATAAATAGGTGTGTGTTAGAATGTTAGCTTAACTAGTTGAAACACTTCTGTCATTCTACACCTTTCTGTGTGTGTTTCTAGAGAGAGACTAGAGAGAACTTCATTGTATCTTCAAGTGATCAATAAGAATTCTCTTATTTACATCCGTGTTCATTACGTTTGATCAAAGCATGCAGTAGTAAGATCGTATCTCGTTTCTACACTAACCGACCCTCATTGCCCTACTAAACACACCTTATTGGGCCATCATTGGTCCTAAACTAACTTATTGGTTATATACACACCTTAGTGGGACTCATTAGTCCCAACAAAACACACCATATTGGGCCATAATTGGTCGTAAACACAACTTATTGGTTATATAAACACCTTATTAGGACTCATTGGTGCCAACTAACCCTCATTGTCCCTAAACCCACTTTATTATGCCATCATTGGTCCTGAACACAACGTATTGGATATATACACACATTAGTGGGACTCATTGGTCCCAACAAAACACACCTTATTGGGCCATAATTGGTCGTAAACACAACTTATTGGTTATATACACACCTTATTGGGACTCATTGGTCCCAACTGACCCTCATTGCCCTTAAACACACATTACTGGGCCATCATTGGTCCTAAACACAACTTATTGGTTATATAAGACACACCTTACTAGGACTTATTGGTCCCAACCGATCCTCATTGCCCTACTAAACACAACATATTGGGCCATAATTGGTCGTAAACACAACTTATTGGTTATATAAACACCTTATTAGGACTCATTGGTGCCAACTAACCCTCATTGTCCCTAAACCCACTTTATTGTGCCATCATTGGTCCTAAACACAACGTATTGGTTATACACACACATTAGTGGGAATCATTGGTCCCAACTAAACACACCTTATTGGGCCATAATTGGTCTTAAACAAAACTTATTAGTTATATACACACCTTATTGGGACTCATTGGTCCCAACTAACCCTCATTGCCCTTAAACACACATTATTAGGCCATCATTGGTCCTAAACACAATTTATTGGTTGTATAAGACACAGCTTACTAGGACTTATTGGTCCTAACCGACCCTCATTGCCCTACTAAACGCACCTTATTGCGCCATCATGGGTCCTAAACATAACTTATTGGTTATATACACACCTTAGTGGGACTCATTAGTCCCAACTAAACACACCATATTGGGCCATAATTGGTTGTAAACACAACTTATTGGTTATATACACACTTTATTGGGACTCATTGGGCCCAACTGACCCTCATTGCCCTTAAACACACATTATTGGGCCATCATTGGTCCTAAACACTACTTATTGGTTATATAAGACACACCTTATTAGGACTTATTGGTCCTAACCGACCCTCATTGCCCTACTAAACACTCCTTATAGGGCCATCATTGGTCCTAAACACAACTTATTGGTTATATACACACCTTAGTGGAACTCATTAGTGGGCCATCATTAGTCCTAAACATAACTTATTGGTTATATACACACCTTACTAGGACTTATTGGTCATAACCGACCCTCATTGCCCTACTAAACACACCTTATTGGACCATCATTAGTCCAAAACATAACTTATTGGTTATATACACACCTTAGTGGGACTCATTAGTCCCAACTAAACACACTATATTGGGCCATAATTGGTCGTAAACACAACTTATTGGTTATATACACACCTTATTAGGACTCATTGGTGCCAACTGACCCTCATTGTCCCTAAACACACTTTTTAGTGACATCATTGGTCCTAAACACAACGTACTGGTTATATACACACATTAGTGGGACTCATTGGTCCCAACTAAACACACCTTATTGGGCCATAATTGGTCTTAAACAAAACTTATTGGTTATATACACACTTTATTGGGACTCATTGGTCCCAACTGGCCCTCATTGCCCTTAAACACACATTATTGGGCCATCATTGGTCCTAAACACAATTTATTGGTTATATAAGACACACCTAACTAGGACTTATTGGTCCTAACCGACCCTCATTGCCCTATTAAACACACCTTATTCGGCTATCATTGGTCCTAAACACAACTTATTGGTTATATACACACCTTAGTGGGACTCATTAGTCCCAACTAAACACACATTATTGGGCCATCATTGGTCCTAAACACAACTTATTGGTTATATACACACCTTACTAGGACTTATTGGTCCTAACCGACCCTCATTGCCCTACGAAACACACCTTATTGCGCCATCATTGGTCCTAAACATAACTTATTGGTTATATACACACCTTAGTGGGACTTATTAGTCCCAACTAAACACACCATATTGGGCCATAATTGGTTGTAAACACAACTTATTGGTTATATACTCACCTTATTAGGACTCATTGGTGCCAACTAACCCTCATT
>JBCNJP010008300.1:0-25745 GCA_039602395.1 Deinandra increscens subsp. villosa
ATTACTTAGGAAGATTTGCCTCAAATCTTAAGGCACGAGCCGTTTCGAGTAAATGTCTATGTTTCCTTTCATCAACTCCATTTTGTTAGGGTGTGTGTGGGCATGTCATTTCTAATAAAATTCCTTGTTTAGTGTAAAAGTCCATTATAGGATTAGAAGTAAATTCTCTGCCATTATCGCATCTAATTCTTCTAATGGGTTTTCCAAATTGAACTTCTAACATTTTGTGAAAACAAATTAAGCACTTGCTAGTATCACTTTTATTTTTAATGAGAAAAACCCATACTGATCTACTAAAATCATCAACTATTGTGAGAAAATATTTTGCCCCTGAGTTTGAAGGTATGCGGTATCCACCCAAATGTCACAATATATCAACTAAAAACAACCAATGGTTTTAATTGTGCTAACAGAAAAAGGTAACCTGGTGTGTTTAGATTTCGCACACGAATCACAAACTTTGTTTTTTTAGTTTTGAAGAAACTTTACTGAGAAAATCAACTCTACCAATCTTGTCTTCGAAGCATGTCCCAACCTCTTATGCCATGTGTCAACCGTAGTCATCATGGCTCTTCTATCATTTCCGACCATCCCCATTCGGTACAAACCTCTTTTGCATCTACCCACAGCAATCAAGTTCCTCGAATGTAACCCCTGCATGACACAAAAATCAGGAAAGAAAGTCACGGTACATTGGAGATCTTTAGTCAATCATCTAACAGAAAGTAGATTACAATTGAATTTTTGAATATGAAGAACCCCTTTTATCTTAGTCCTTCCCGAAAGAGTATAATCGTCTCTTCCATCAAGGGGGATGGCATCACCATTTGGTATAATAACAGGAGTCTCATGAGAGTTGTTTTGGTTGTTTTCAAGAAGGTCGGATCTATAGGTTATATGATCGGGTGCGCCCGAATTTATCACCCATTCCCCGTCCGCGCTTATCTTACGGTTAGCGCTAGAATATTTTGTCTTTCCCGGCCACCAATCCGGATACCCGATTCGTTTGAAACATCCATCCCGGTTGTGGCCGTCTTTTTCGTAGAAAGAGCAATGTTCTTTCTCTTCACTTCTCTTCCCTCGTATTTTATTGTCGTTGTCCCCAGTCATTGTGACAGCCTCTTATGTTTTAGGTTTAGGTTGAAACCTTCTATGATGCCATCTTAAAAGTGACCACTCGTGCATATTCAATCTTCTGTAATTTTCAAAATTATCTTACAAATGAGAATGGGAAATAAGAATATATAAAACAATATGTTCTATACATGGAAAAACAATAATAAAGGAGAAGATAAAAAACTGATTTGTAGGAGCTAACAGAAAAATGAATATTGTGATAATATTGATCAAGATCCTTAACCTATCGGTATCCTTATCGTTGTTGGTTTTTTTTATGTTTTTGGTTTTGGTATCTTTAACTTTCAGTATTTTCAATGCTACAGGGTTTGACTGGTACCAGAACAACAAAATCAGTACGTTATTCAGTTTATAGATAATTTCATTCATATTCGATTTTGTTATTTTTTGGTATGATACTAATCTCATCCATACATAAAATATGACTAGATTGGATGACCATGATTGGTTCTGAGACCTAATATGTTGCGATTTAGTAGAGTAAGCTTAGACGATGTATTACAAAAGTATAATCTCTAGCGGATAGTTTTGGTATCAAGATAGGTAGCTTAATCTAGTTTACAAAAGTATAATTTCATTCATTTTCGGTTATGGTATTTGTTCTATATAGCTCTTTCCGTTGACCTATCAAGATAGGGAGATTAATCTAGTTTGCAACCGTTTACATGTACCATAGGTAAATCGGGAGTGAGAGTTTATAAGTTCGATCTTTGAACAACAAGGACCTGTCCGAGTGGTTACTGGTAATGAAAGAAGACTTGCGTTTTAGAGGTCACAAGTTCGATCATGAAGAATTAACATATACGTCCAACTTTGTAAATCACCCGTGGTTTCTAGGTTTTACCACCTAGACGTTCGTGGAGGTGGTCTTTTTCCTGCAATGGTTTCAACTTTTGTAAATCCACCCGTGGTTTCCCGAGCATTTGTTGACTGTTAAAAAAACATCCGCCATAAATTTACGGATCCCACTTGAGCTTAAGCCGGCTCGCAAGGCTTTTATATATGTAATATTTATTTAACTTATTAACTATATTTTAATAAACTATTATTATTATATATAAAATTATGATAAACCAGTAACTAATATATATTATTTTCTATATAAAAAGGTATAATTCTAATATATCAAAATTTAATTATACTGATATATAAATAAATAAAAATTAATAATAAACAAGCCAAACTCAAGCTTAAATAATTCTCCACGAGTCGAGCTTGAGTTTTAGAAATATAGCTCGAATTGAGCCGAGCTTGATCTCGAGCTCTGTTAAGTTTAAATGAGCCGAGCTCGAGCGTTGACGAGATTAGACTCAGCTCGTTTACATCCCTAGTGACAGTGATGGCCAATTCAGCCTGTAATATTTCAGAAATCACATTTGCTAATGGACGGGCTTTTTCATAAATGATTTAAATTTTTGTCTCGTGACATTATTGTAAAACACAGTAACGATCTTACTACTGGATGAACCGATCGATCTAGTGCACGAGAATGTAAATAAGCTTTGTTTTATTGATTTCACAAAGAGAACAATTACAAAGCTTTGGTTTCTCTCTCTAGAACACACTTAGAAACACACACTTAGTGGAGATGATATGACCAGAAGTCCTTAACTCTCTACACATACTACCTATTTATAGGTAACTTAGACTAGCTGGCGTACCACCCAGCGTACCAACTGGTACCAACTGGTACGCTGCACCAACTGGTCCGGCGGACCATGTGGTACGCTCAGTTGCCTAACAAGACTCACACAGTTGCTCTCATTACATAGATACAATACACGAGACACATCGTGGCATAGGAATATGCTCTAACAAACTCCCCCTTAAAGTGTAGTGTATCTAGTCTAACTAAATCTCTAGTCTTCAATCTTCAACATAGCTGCATCAGATCTTCAACTTGAAATCTTGTCAGAAACAGAGCTTGCATGGCTGGATCTCTACTTGAAACATCTTTGATCATCAAGATCCACTTGAGAATGATATAACAACCTCCCTCTTTCACCATGCTTGAGTCTTGACACACAAAACCTGCAACTTTAGAAGACAAAAGTGCGGATTTTCTTTGAATTTCCAAAAATAATTTAATATTGGTGCAAAACTTCTCTTTGAGAATCCAAGATATCGATTTTGAAATTTTGATTTTGTATCAAGTGTAGATCAATCGAAAACAACTAAGAAATAAAATCTTTTTGGCTTTTAGAAACTTTAGATCAAAACACACCTAAAATCTTTTTGATTTTTCAAAGCTAGGCTAAAACACACCAAAAATCTTTTTGCATTTTACAAAAATGGAAATATAAATGCAATACAAAATTACACTCTATTTTTGGTATTTTGCGAGAAAGATCATGACACGAGATCATATCAGACATAACGCATCTAGCACATTTCAATTTCGGTCTTAATCAGCATGCAAGCCAAGATAATCGCAAATACAACATTTATGTTTATTTCAGCATGCACCAATCATTTTTTATCGTTTTCCGATATGCTTAAGGTAATTTTATCATGCACTGATAACTCGGCCTCCACTCTATCAGAAATACTGGCAAATCATCATATTTATCATATAAAACCAACTTTCTTAGAGATTTAATCATCCTTGATGAGTCATGCAAAAATAAAGCAGAACCCTAAACAAACAACAATCAGGTCGGCCTTGTGAGCACGCAGAGAAAGTCCGATTGTTTAGGAAAATAAGAAATATAAAAATAAAGCAGAAATTGTATAATCCAACAACAATCAGGTCGGTACTCCCGTACACGCAGAGAAAGTCCGATGGATTATACGAAACACCAAAGAAAATAAAGCAGAACGTCAAACGAACACCAATCAGGTCGATCTTTCGATACGCAGAGAAAGGCCGATCGTTTGACAAAATAAAGAAAATCAAACAAGTTGAAATTTTTGCAAAATGAAAACATGCATTCATCAAGATATCTCTTTATTCTATTTTTGGAATCATCACACAACATTCATCAAGAAGCAGATAACCAAAGATCATCAGGCTAGCTTTATGTTTATATCTTACTTGCAGATATCAGATTAGTCATGCACATTCACAGATTATGCAAGTACCTACAGCCTTTAGACTTAGTCTATCCATGGCAGATAACGTATATGCTGATGTACCATCATTTCTCGCTTTTGTCGGATCAATTTCTCAATTTTCCATTTTTTTATATTTTTCCAATTTCTCCCCCTAAAATTCAAACAAACACTATTTTTTTTTTTTGAATTTTCAAATTTTCTCCCCCTAAAAATATGAACGAAAGAAAATGAAAAACAAACATGAAAATGATCAATCAACACTTGACACATTTTTGAAAATGATATTTATAAAAATTTGTGTTTCAAAGATAGGAACGATGCATTTTAACTTAAATCAATCACAAGTATTCCACTGTCAGCAATTAGACAATCACTAATAGGTCTTCTTGAAATACCTGCACACACTGGAAAATAATAAGTTTGTAAAACCCCGACCCTCATCCCCATTTGTGATAGGTCGTCCAGTGTCTTCAACAAAATCAGTGTTGGCTGTTGAGACAACCTTTGGTCTCCATTCCTGTTTTGGTTTTAACATTTCTAGTGAACCATTGTCAACTGATGAGTGACAATCAGAACTACTACCTAACGTGTCTGTGTTAAGTTTCTTTTTCCAGAAAAATGTAGTGTTGGGCATTGGTTCACTAAAAATAATGCCATCAGGATCAACATACTTTGTATGTTTGGCATTTGATGATGAATTGTTAGTTGTCGTAGGACAATTATTTGCATAATGACCCTTCTCACGACAAACATAACACAGTCGATGATTAATTTTACTGTTTGAAATTGGTTTTCCAAACAGATCAGTCGACCCTTCATCATAAACCTTTGAAATCACAGGTTTAAATTTCTTTGGTTTCTGAAATTTTGGAAAACATTTTGGAGAATCATAAAAACCAGAATCATCTCCATAACCAAAGAATTTATCTTGATGATAAAACCTATTAGAATTAGCAGAATAAAATGAATCTGAATTTTTACCGCCTTGTGGTGTAGCATCAGATATGCAAGAAGACTCTTCAGAAGAAATCTTTTCATCTGCAGATGGTGTAGATACTTTCTTCTTCCAAAACTGAGGCTTCTTCTCTGTAGACACCTTCTGTTTCTGTTTCTGCTCATCTTTCACCTTCTTCTTGTTGGAATCATTAATCGGAACTTCTTTTTCTTCATATCCCAAACCACCATTTTTCTGCTTAGGATGTTCTTTCAAAGAATGCCCTTGTGAAGCTAGAAGAGAAAATTCATCTTTGATAGCTTTAACACCAACTTTCTTATTTAGTAAAGATTCATCGATCACAATATCAGAAAAATCAGGAATCTTCACATGACCCGGATTCCCTTCAAAAATCTTTTCTTTATCAAGAAATGTAGACTTGGAATCAAACTTCAATCCTTTGCAATAATCAACCCCCTTTTTATTCTTCTTAGTCTTTGACTTTTGTGCTTTTCCAGACTTAACACCATCTCCTTCAGGAAAATCTTGCAACTTTTGACTTAAATCATCATTAGATGGCTTTTTCAGATCAATCACTTGAGCAGGAACTTCATGATTATCAACATCTTAACTTGGTTTGCCATCTCGTTCCATATGATACAGATAATTCTGAAACACACTTGATGTATTGAAATTCTCAAGTTTTCGTTGAAGATCAAGCATTTCAATCTTTATCTCAGAAAACTTTGTATTAGCTTCAAGTAACTCCTTTTGAGAAGCAATAAATTGCTCAGACAACTCGTTATACTTAAGCTTTTGACTATACATTCTATCACATCCAGCAAGAACTTCTCCAGTAACCTTCTCTACCTGTTTCTTATAATACGCAACATCTTGTTTCAAAATGTCATTTTGACTTTGAACCTCACCTTTTTCATCACGCAACTTTGTGAGTTCCTCCTGAAGTTGGATTACTCTATCAGCAGCTTCGACAGCAATTTTATTAACATTTTCATATTTCTGTTGAAGAGGATAACATTTTGCAAATAAAGCATCAAAATCTTCAACAACTTCCTTTTCATTAGCTTTAGCTTTATTGCATTCTTCAATTAACACTTCTTTTTCTTTCAACCAATCTTCCTTAATTTTAACAAAATCAGTACACGTTGTACACGAGGAAGATGTACTCTGTTGAATTTTGACTTCGTAACCATCATGAATTTTATTTTTCCATTCCTCCAATTCTTTTCTCAGAATACTATTCTCTTCGGATAACTTCGCTTCTTTCTTATCTAATTCTTCAATTTTACCTTTAAACTTCAACTCTTGATCAACCGTTTTCTGAGAAATTGTAGACATATGTTCTTCACACTGTTTCTTTACAAAATCCCATATCAGCTTTGCTTTTCCACAATCTCTAACTTGATTTTTTAGAGTTATAGGCAAAGCTAACCGAAGAAGTGCTTTAGCCTTTTCATTTTGATCATATGATTCCCTTTCATCAATTGAAAAATTCCATCTCATCTTACACTCACCACCATAAGTTGTTGGATACTGATATTCATTTGAAATCGGTAACCACAACCGTTTATCCAAGTCAACAACATATGCTCTAAAATTTGTTGCCCAACCATGATAATCTTCAAGATTTATCAACTTCGGCACAATCTGACTATGTCTCTCAATAAATGCATCAATTGTATACATTTTGAAAATTGTGAAATTGGATAACAAAACTTCAAACTCGAAAATGAATGTCTTAGAATTTGATTTTGAAGATCAACTTTGAACGAACAATGTAGAGCTCGTCGAGACGATCGATTTGAGTACTTATGGCTCTCGTAGCGATTAACGATGCAAAAGTTATGACACTTTTAAGAAACTGCCAGCGGACCAAATGTACCCAGCGGACCAAAATGGTACGGAGGACCAAATTTGTACTCAGCGGACCAGATTTGGTACGGCGTACCAAATGGTACGTGGCGGACCAAATGATACGGGGGCGGACCAAATGGTACGCTGAAACTGCCGCGGACCAAATTTGAAGATTTCCTGGCGGACCAACTGTTCTTCGAGCGTACCAACGCTGAAATCGACGGATTTTTGCGAATTTTGACAATTTGGACTTGAATTTTCTTCAGAGAGGTGCGAAAACTCACTAGGAACACTCAGAAATCAATTTTTACCTCGGAAACACTCGGAATTGAAGAAATTTGATGAAAAACCAAAGAAACCCACTTTCTCTCACTAGAAAAATCCAATTTTGATCAATTCAAACCAGCAGAGCAACCTGGATTTGCTCTGATACCACTTGTAAAACACAGTAACGATCTTACTACTGGATGAACCGATCGATCTAGTGCACGAGAATGTAAATAAGCTTTGTTTTATTGATTTCACAAAGAGAACAATTACAAAGCTTTGGTTTCTCTCTGTAGAACACACTTAGAAACACACACTTAGTGGAGATGATATGACCAGAAGTTCTCTATCAGTTCTTATAATACGCAACATCTTGTTTCAAAATGTCATTTTGACTTTGAACCTCACCTTTTTCATCACGCAACTTTGTGAGTTCCTCCTGAAGTTGGATTACTCTATCAGCAGCTTCGACAGCAATTTTATTAACATTTTCATATTTCTGTTGAAGAGGATAACATTTTGCAAATAAAGCATCAAAATCTTCAACAACTTCCTTTTCATTAGCTTTAGCTTTATTGCATTCTTCAATTAACACTTCTTTTTCTTTCAGCCAATCTTCCTTAATTTTAACAAAATCAGTACACGTTGTACACGAGGAAGATGTACTCTGTTGAATTTTGACTTCGTAACCATCATGAATTTTATTTTTCCATTCCTCCAATTCTTTTCTCAGAATACTATTCTCTTCGGATAACTTCGCTTCTTTCTTCTCTAATTCTTCAATTTTACCTTTAAACTTCAACTCTTGATCAACCGTTTTCTGAGAAATTGTAGACATATGTTCTTCACACTGTTTCTTTACAAAATCCCATATCAGCTTTGCTTTTCCACAATCTCTAACTTGATTTTTTAGAGTTATAGGCAAAGCTAACCGAAGAAGTGCTTTAGCCTTTTCATTTTGATCATATGATTCCCTTTCATCAATTGAAAAATTCCATCTCATCTTACACTCACCACCATAAGTTGTTGGATACTGATATTCATTTGAAATCGGTAACCACAACCGTTTATCCAAGTCAACAACATATGCTCTAAAATTTGTTGCCCAACCATGATAATCTTCAAGATTTATCAACTTCGGCACAATCTGACTATGTCTCTCAATAAATGCATCAATTGTATACATTTTGAAAATTGTGAAATTGGATAACAAAACTTCAAACTCGAAAATGAATGTCTTAGAATTTGATTTTGAAGATCAACTTTGAACGAACAATGTAGAGCTCGTCGAGACGATCGATTTGAGTACTTATGGCTCTCGTAGCGATTAACGATGCAAAAGTTATGACACTTTTAAGAAACTGCCAGCGGACCAAATGTACCCAGCGGACCAAAATGGTACGGAGGACCAAATTTGTACTCAACGGACCAGATTTGGTACGGCGGACCAAATGGTATGGGGCGGACCAAATGGTACGGGGGCGGACCAAATGGTACGCTGAAACTGCCGCGGACCAAATTTGAAGATTTCCTGGCGGACCAACAGCGGACCAACGGCGGACCAACTGTTCTTCGAGCGTACCAACGCTGAAATCGACGGATTTTCGCGAATTTTGACAATTTGGACTTGAATTTGCTTCAGAGAGGTGCGAAAACTCACTAGGAACACTCAGAAATCATTTTTTACCTCGGAAACACTCGGAATTGAAGAAATTTGATGAAAAACCAAAGAAACCCACTTTCTCTCACTAGAAAAATCCAATTTTGATCAATTTAAACCAGCAGAGCAACCTGGATTTGCTCTGATACCAGTTGTAAAACACAGTAACGATCTTACTACTGGATGAACCGATCGATCTAGTGCACGAGAATGTAAATAAGCTTTGTTTTATTGATTTCACAAAGAGAACAATTACAAAGCTTTGGTTTCTCTCTCTAGAACACACTTAGAAACACACACTTAGTGGAGATGATATGACCAGAAGTCCTTAACTCTCTACACATACTACCTATTTATAGGTAACTTAGACTAGCTGGCGTACCACCCAGCGTACCAACTGGTACGCTGCACCAACTGGTCCGGCGGACCATGTGGTACGCTCAGTTGCCTAACAAGACTCACACAGTTGCTCTCATTACATAGATACAATACACGAGACACATCGTGGCATAGGAATATGCTCTAACCCTTGGACGTTCTGTCGAATGTAAATCTTTAACTTCAAGCAATCTTCAGTCAGTCTGCTGCAGACGCCTCTATCTTCAGCAAACTCCCCTTGACCGAAACTTCAGGTATGCAGGAAACAGTTCAGAATCTTGTACAATCGCCACAACAAATAAAGTTCCCCCTCGCTTCAACCACTTCCACATCAGGCAAAAGATAACGGTTCACTTCATTAGTCGTTCCCGGCAATTGTTTAAGATTTCTTAAACATCACTACATTTTGACAGAAATCTTCAATCTTCACCGAATTGTAATACCTTCTGATCTTGATGAAAACAGACACGATCAGCATCTTCAATCATAGAAATTCCCCCTCAGAATGAAATCCATCCCAATATATCAACAATCAAAGGCTATAACGTCAACTTCATGACTTAACAATGTATCGGGCATTTGATTAGAGAGTTCCAAACCATAATCGAAAACTTTGACATATCGATTTGCACGAACATCAGAATACAGCACCTTTCCATGAAGATCAAAAATCACCATCATCCCCGAATTGATTGCTTTTGAATATTCACTTTTTCAATTGTGAAACTTTGAAATTTTTTTTTCAAGGGTCTCAATTTCCCCCTAAACAAGTGACATATTCAATTCTCGATTCCAACCCAGCAAGCAATGTGTGTTTTTCAAGTAGCTTGCAATCGAATCACATATTTTCTTCAGTTTTGTAAGTAATCATATCCATGTCTCTGAATCTCTGTCCATCATCAGAAACAAGTGTTCATGAATCTCTGTCCATCATCACGAACAATGAATACTCACAAACATCTTTCTCAGAAACTCGACGACTAATTCTTGATAAGCATCGGAATCTGGTAAATCTTCAATCATAATAACCCACAGCTATCGAATCAGGGGTAAACTCGATAACTGATTTAAATCATTGAAATTCCCATGACCTCTCCCCATACCCGAAAACAACCCCCAGATGTTGATTACTGATTAACGGGGGTTCGGGGGCAGCGCCCCCGAGAAGCGGGGTCCAAGGGGCGGTAGCCCCTGGCGGGGCCGTGCTGCCAGGTCAGCGCGAAAATTTTTTTTCTGAACAAAATTGCTTCATCAAAAATGCATCCGAAAATCTGCGGCGGACCAGAAGCTTCAGCGGACCAAATCATTATCAGCGGACCAAAATCCGGGCCAACTCTACCAGCGGATCAGACTCGTACCGGCGGACCAGGTGCGGACCAGATATGGTACGGCGGACCAGATGTGGTACGGCAGACCAGATGTGGTACGGCGGATCAGATGTGATACGCTGAAACTGCCGCGGACCAGAGAGTAACTGCCATGGACCAATCTGATGAAGATTGCCTAGCGGACCATCTGATCCGGCGGACGATTAATTGATCCGGAGGTTGAAGATCGCCTGGCGGATGAGCTGCGGACCAGCGGCGGACCAGACCTCAAAAACGTGAAATTCTCAAATTTCACTCCAGATTCAAAATGTTGTCGAATTTCTTCAATCAAACACCACTGTTAGGTGCGAAAATGACTCAGGAAGGTTCGTTTGAACAAAAATCAAGCAAAACGACACTGAATCACACCTAATCAGCCATTTAACGTCTCAAAAAACTTCAAAAACGAAAATGTGATCTGGAAATTGAACCAACGGCTCTGATACCAGTTGTAAAACCATATACGGATCGTTTCCAGATCATAGAATGATAGAGACGGAAGTTTGTCATTCAATTATAATCAAATGATTACAATACCGAGAGAGTATACATCAATTAAGCTCTGGAGGAGGTTTGGACAGAACCTCCTCTCTCTCACAGTTCACACAGAGAAATGACCAATCGTTTCCAGATCATAGAATGATAGAGACGGAAGTTTGTCATTCAATTATAATCAAATGATTACAATACCGAGAGAGTATACATCAATTAAGCTCTGGAGGAGGTTTGGACAGAACCTCCTCTCTCTCACAGTTCACACAGAGAAATGACCAAACTTAGAGATGATCAACATACTAACACCTATTTATAGGTTGGATGGTCGGCGTACCATATAGGCTCCGTATCAACTGATACGGCGAACCACCCAGCGTATCATCTGATACGCTGGTTAGTATGTTGACCCTCTCACATACAATAAACCCTATACATTCAATCTATTCTATTCGTACAGTAACGGCCACACACAGAAACTTGTCCTAACAATTATCAACGGACTTCCTTCGTATTATCGTCTGAAAGTAATCGTTGATGGAGCTATATACCTAAACCGAGATCTGATTCTTTGTTCAAACACAAAGTTTTCCTTCCATTCTTCGATGATGGTTTATATCAACAAAGTATCTAAATCACATAGTGGTGTTAGCAGATTATTTGGAACTAGTGGTTTTAATTATAAGTTAAATTTTACGAAGGCGACGTTGAATATTTCGTTTGAGTGTAAATATGGTGTTGGCGGATGAGCTGGAATTATTGGTCACGAAATATGGAGAAGGTCATTGTCGAATGCTTTAATCTAGCTTTGCATGAAATCTTCCGTTGACGGACTTGATGATAATTAAAACAAAGCTCGTAATTGATGCAATAAGCCAATAGGTTTCCTTAGCACTTACTTGATATAGGAATGTTGGACGGTACTAGTGTTGGATATTGTATGTCTAGACCCAACATTATCAAGAAACGGACTCGGTTGTGACCCTTAAGGGTTAACCGGGGAAAATGAGATTTAAGTCCGCTTAAAAAGTTAACCGATAAATCATGAAAACAAATGATAATCGTAATTGTTTATTCAGATTAATAAACAATCAATAATCGAGTAATTATCATTACGATATATTAGTAGAATAATTTGTTCAATTAGTTTAACGAGGTTCTGGACGATGCGAATAACAAATCATATGATTTAATTTGAGTTGTTATTAGTCGTACATTTTTGTGACAGTTAGTAAAGTCGTATTACTAACAATGTCACAAAACTCTAGTACTTAACGGCTGATCAAGATTTAGAGGGACTAGGACTGTAAATATTAGGTTTACTAATCAGATATAAATATATCTGATTAGCATCTAAAGAAAATACCTAATTTGGTAATCACTCCTAGCTCTCTCCCTCTCAATCTCGTCGTCTCTCTCTTGGTCGAAGCCCATCTATCGGCCACCACTTGGCCGCCGTGAATCGCCTTGAGACTGCCCTGATTCATCGCGTGTCAACCCACAACCACCGCCCCATCCGGTGCTCCTCCGCCTCGTCGCTGACCTGCCGCTGCCATATCAGCTAGCAGCCAACATCAGACCAGCAGCCAACGACTAACTGTAAGGATCAAGCCTATCTCTCACGTGATACTAAGTCTATTGATTGCGTGCGGAAACCGTAATCAATAGGTGATTCGAATAAACAATCAATAAAGAACAACCTACAATGCAAGAAATTAAACGTTACCAAAGTAGAACCCAAGCACACTTGAAGAACCGTATTCTAGGAGGCTAGAATACGCAAACACTTTAGTAGTTTTCGATGAACAACCAACAACCCTAATAACAATGAAAGACTAACTATTTATAGGCTAAGGTTTGAGTGGAGAACAAGTCTCCTTAAACCCTAAAGGATTCGGAATATGTTCAAGCCAAACCGATCCATATAAGCCCATCAACAAAATCAAAAGTGTTAGCCCAACCCATTACATTTAACCCAAAAACAAATAACTAACTAATGCAAAAGCCTTAATAAAATCTAGGTCTTTACAATCTTCCCCTAGGCTTTAGCATTAGTTGCTTCTAATCACATCCTGAAATGTCTGGAATGATTCACCGTAAGGGGTGAATACCAGAGCTTTTCTTCAATTATACGAGCTACTCCCTTGGTGTAAACTTTAGCCAGCTCCTCCTCCTCTGCTGTATGAGCAATCTGATGCTTGCTAAGCACCCGAATATCAACCTCATAAAATCTTAAAAGATCATGCACCTCCATCACTGTGATTGTGTTTAATTCACGCATTATCTTTGCAGTTCCAGAATAGCTACAGTAAGCCCAAGATTTAAAGTCAGAGAGGCAACCCTCAGGATGCTTCATTGGCAGTGGGATTTGCTTGGTCTTATTAGTAGGTGGATATCTCTTGTGGCAATAAATCTTCTTGTCAAGATCCCAGACTCCCCTGAAGTGCTTCATTTTTGAATGTTGATGTGGAAAGTCTGTAAACACCTTGAATCCACTCTTCACGGCTTTATCTAACTTCTTCCAGAAATGATCAGCATACTCATTGTTGGATGGATTAAAGAATGGTGCATTGTGCAGAGAAATTAAATCCACATTGGTCCAAGAGTAGAATTGGGTCCAGTCTTTATAGTACTCCAGAGGATTGGCACCCACTCTTCTGACCACGTACATGTGCTTCTCATCATCATACATCCAGCTTTTCACAGGTTGAGTAATTCCCCGTTTATCATGAAAATGTTTACCCAGCTGGATGAGATACCGTTCAGGAGGATAGGCAAATGTAGATGCTTCCCATAAATGATCTCTGGTAGCAGCAGGAGTAGTCATGAAGTCTACTTCTCTAGCATCTATCTCTGGCTCTCCTTCTTCAGCTGGATTACTATTAGTAGAAGCCCCAGAACTGTCTCCTTTACCTTTTCCACCACCTGATCCTCCTTGTGAATCTTGATCTTTTCTTCTTGAACCCTTCTTGGAGCTACTTGGCTTTTTCCCTCTTAGTTCAGCAACTTGTTTCTGCAATTCTCCAATTAAGATAGTGAAATCATCATTCACTTTCTTCTGATTTTTCAATGCAGCTTCATGCTCTTTCTGTGTGTCAACATGTTGTGAAATCACTTCTGATTGATGTGCAGTGATAGCTGTCAATTTCTTAATTTCAGCTTTTAGTTCTTTCTCCAATCTGTACTCGGGGGTTTCAATTGCCTTTCCCTTGTCAGCTTGGGAAGGCCCAGATGAGGACTGTCCTTGAGAAGAGGGCTGTCTTGAGGGGATTCTGGGAGATATATTGGCTCTTGGCTCTCTTCTTCTTCTCACTGGGTTGGTTGGACCACTTGTAAAGGCATCTTTCATCAGTTGGGCTGCATGAACAGCCTGTGAAGTCAAATCTTCATTCAGGAAGGTACTAAGGGGAGGTTCCTCAGTAGCCTTCTGTTTCTTTGACACATGAACTTTAGACTCTTCCATTTCTTTATCAACAGGCACATCATCAAGGAAGCTACCATAGTCCAGCTGCTCTTCATCTTCTTCAAATCTAAGTGCATCAATCCTGATATCATCAGTAGGCAACTCATCAGCCCAAGAGTTACTCTCATCAGGAATGTCAGTTACTATCCTCTGTGTTGGAGGGGCTGAGTGTTCTTCCTCCACAAATGCATTGACTGGAGGTGGGACTTCTGAGAAATTTCCAAATTTGTCTCCAAACACATACCCCGGCTCATCAATCTTCTTCTTGGGGTTTATCAGAGAAAATACATCGGGACCCATGGGTTTCAGATCCAGAATTTCACCATGCTTTCTCAGCTGAGGATATCTTGAATCCAAGATTAATTGAATGAATCTTGGGACAGCAGCAAACTTCTCATCTTCTCTGACTATAACATTCTTGACATCTTCAAACACTGCCCTTGACCAGTTAAATCTCCATCCTCTGATCAAAGCAACCAAAGCATGAGTATGCAATCTATTCAGCTGGTCACTTGAGCTCTTCTTGGCAATCAAGCATTTCTGCAAGTAATGGATGAGCATCTTCCAATACGGTGGGATTGAGTTCTTCCAAGTTGGTGGAGAGTTCAGAAGATATCCCATCTGCCTGAGACATATCAGAACTTGGTCATCCTTGAATTCAGTAGGATTTTCATCTTTATCCACAAATCTCAGTGCTTGCCTAAACACCTCTTCAGTCAGTACAATATTGTGACCTTGAATCTTCGCATGGATTGCTTTACCATCTTCAGACACAACAGCAGTCTTCCAGAACTCGAGCACTATTTCTTTGTATACTGATACCTGTGTTGTTAAGGCATACTTCAAACAGCATCGGTTCAAGCCATCAATCAGAGATTGATAGTTTGCCTTGTGAATAGACGGAAGCTCACCAAGATATGCCACTTGATTGTGGCCTTTTGCAAACTCTATGACCCTTAAGACCACTTTAGGTTGTTTGGCAACATGTTTGATTCGAGGACCCATGGATACAATGCACACGAAATCAACACTTGGAACGGCCTTAGGATGAAAATCCGAGCAGAGAAGTGGTCTCCGATCGACCCGAGATGGCCGGAATCGCCGGCGAGGGTGGCGACAGCGGCGGAGATAACGGAGGATGGCGGAGGTGGTTGCCGGCGGTGGTTGGGGCTAAACAACTGAGGGTTTGGTCGGATTTCGGAGTGGAATGCGATGGTGGTTTCGGATTTTGACAAGGGTGGCCGGAGATGGGGTATTCGGTGGTGGCGGTGGTTGGGAGAAGAGAGGGATTAGGGTTTTGATCTAGATGCGTGGAGAGAGAAAGAGGGGGAGGGGGTGGTTGGGGCTAAACAACTGAGGGTTTGGTCGGATTTCGGAGTGGAATGCGATGGTGGTTTCGGATTTTGACAAGGGTGGCCGGAGATGGGGTATTCGGTGGTGGCGGTGGTTGGGAGAAGAGAGGGATTAGGGTTTTGATCTAGATGCGTGGAGAGAGAAAGAGGGGGAGGGGGGCCGGTTTTGTTTAAAGATTTTTAACAAAAAAATCATTTAGGCCCCTCATGTTTCTATTTGTTCTAAAACTCATCCCCAAACTTTAAATTGAAAAAAAAACCTTAACCCTTTTCTAAGTAACATTAAGCCTTTTAAAAATAAAATTTCACACTTCCCCTAAGATTAAACCCGACACCTCAAATATTTAAAAAAATAAACAACTCATACTTAAAGAAATAGCAGAATTAAAACATAACTGATTAAACTAAAGGTGCTACTTATTTACTTTTAATTGATCTAAACAAACCTGCCTTTAAGTGATAGGTGTTTAGGGATCAAACCAGACTGTCTGAGGCTGAGGAACCCTTTTCAGCTTCAGCTACTCCACATGCTCCGGTGATTGCTGGTATAGTTGTCCATTTTAAACCCATACCGCTTTCTCTTACTCGAGCAGACTGTCACTTTATTATCTTTTGGGTTCAATTATTTATGAGTACCATTAAATCCACACACAGACGTCCTAGGTATATTTTGTACGTTTCATCAAGTTTATCAGGTTTCCCATGACATTTTTCACGACACCTTTCCTAAGCCTAACACCCTGCTCCAGACTGGATTGAGAAAAGAAAGAATAGATCACGGAGATTTTTGGGGATAATATACAGTGTCAACTGAATGTTTTGAAACATTTTTAATAACGCTCTCATCAGTGACAGGGCTTTCAGGGTTTTGGACACTTGAGGGTCTCTTTTGATTTGTGCGCTTTGGCATCCTTTTGGTTTTAATATATTATACGATGTGATCTAATAGGTACGTGAATCAGGGAGGCTCCGGGTCTCAGCTATCGCCGAACAGAGGAGGCCTGACTCATGTACAACATCCCCAGGTCATTGCTCACGCAAAGCAGAGGGGATGGGATTTTTTGAGCATAGCATCAGAACCCAGTACTCGGGCGTGTGTCTTAGGACCCCTAACAAACAGTCAAATGAAAACAGTACTAACCTAAGTGCGTGGTATCTATTAGGCATCATACGTTATCTTCAAGTGTAGTGACTAGACATACCTTTTTATCAATTGTAGCTGAGCCTACCGAGCACATCAACCAAGAGACGCTGCTTTTCGCATCCACCTTACACGTGTCAGCCACCAAACACCTGGAAGTTTATTTCATTTCCCAACCAGATCAAACAAAGCCAGAAACACATGAAAAAGAAAAATTTAAAAACACATAAAGAAAAATTTAAAAGCACATATTATTTGGGGGACATCATATGATGTTACTCACTTTCCTTCCCCTTGCTTTTTAATTTTCTCATTCTAACATGCTGAAATTGACACTATTTTTGTATTTTTAAATTTTTTTTTTTAAATAATAATTAACAATGTACAAGATGTTGAGGTGTCAGATTTACTCCTCAAAGGCAATCATACGAAGGCCTTTTAAGCACATTTCAAAGTTAGCTCTGGGAAGGGGTTTGGTAAACATGTCTGCCACATTCTCGTCCGACGAGACCTGTTCCAAGTGTATCAATCTGCGATCATGGCAATCCCGAATAAAATGAATTTTGATGTCGATATGTTTTGTTTTAGAAAACTGGACAGGGTTTTTGACAATTTGTAAGGCAGCAGTATTATCACAATAAATAGTAGTGTCAAAGAAATTCAAACCATAGTCATGCAACTGATGTTGTAACCAAACCACCTGAGAGCAACAGGCAGATGCCGCAACATACTCAGCCTCAGCTGTGCTTGTAGACACAGTGTGCTGCTTCTTGCTTTGCCATGACACCAATCTGTCACCTAAAAATTGTGCACCTGCTGAAGTGGATTTCCTGTCAAGTTCACATCCTCCATAATCACTGTCAGAGAAAGCATATAATTTAAAACCTGAATCTTTAGGATACCAAAGTCCAAGCCGAGGCCTGCCCTTTAGATACCTAAAGATTCGTTTAACAGCAGAAAGATGTGAGAGTTTAGGGTTAGCCTGGTAGCGTGCACATTGACACACAGCAAACATTATATCTGGACGACTTGCTGTGAGGTACATCAAAGACCCGATCATCGAGCGATAATTGTGTTCATTGACCGATTGCCCCTCTGGATCTTTAGTAAGAAGAGGACGAGCTGCCATAGGAGTGTCTGCTGGTTTGGACTCATTCATCTTGTATTTTTCCAAAATCTCAGTCACGTACTTTGCTTGATGTACGAGAATGCCGGAGTCACTCTGCTTTACTTGCAACGCCAAGAAGAATTCCATCTCGCCCATTTGACTCATCTCAAGCTTAGTTCTCATCACCTGCTCAAAATCTTTACACAAATCTTCATTCGTGGACCCGAAGATGATGTCGTCCACGTATACTTGCATTATGATTATGTCACTGCCAACCTCTTTTCTGAATAGCGTTTGATCAACACTCCCTCTGATGTACCCGTGTGCAAGGAGGTGATCAGTCAGAGTTTTGTACCAGGACCTTGGTGCTTGATGTAGTCCATACAATGCTCTGTCTAACTTGTACACATGGTAGGGATGTTCTTCGTCGATGAACCCTGGAGGCTGATGAACATAAACCTCTTCATCCATGTCAGCATAAAGGAATGCTGTCTTGACATCTAACTGGTACACAGTGAAGTTCATGTATGAGGCATATGCCAAGAACACTCGAATTGCCTCCAACCTGGCAACTGGAGCATACACCTCATCATAATCTATTCCCTCGATCTGCTTATGCCCTTAAACCACCAGACGAGCCTTGTTTCTGACAATCACCCCATTGTCATCTTTCTTATTTTTGTACAGCCACCGTGTTGTGATGACCTTCTTGTCAACTGGCTTCTCCACTAATCTCCACACTTGTAGTTTGGAGAATTGATTTAATTCCTCGTGCATTGCTTCAACCCAGCTTGGATCTTGCAGAGCCATTGCAATATTAGATGGTTCGATTTGAGAAATGAAACAGGAATACATGCAATGGTTAATGTTTCCTGATGTACTCCTGGTTACTACTCCGGATGCAAGAGGTCCAATGATATTCTCCAGCGGATGATACTTGTGAATTCTTGTCTCTGCTGTTGCTGGAACTGGGATTTCTAAGGGAAGCTCTGTTAGCACTGGTTCTTCACCATCACTCTGATTTGCTACATGTTCTTGTTCAGCTTCTATTGCTGCAGGGTCTGGTTCACTTGAATTCAATTCAGAATGCTTAGTTGGGTGTTCTGTTTGCTGAGTAACTTGAGCTGGTTCATCTCTTGGTACTTCTTCAGCAGCCATTTGTATAGGGGTTATGGTTACTGAAGGTCCTGCAACAACATCTTCAAAGAGTTCCTCCGCAACTACTGGATTCAGCCTGAATGGTATGAAAAATTGGTTATAGTCAAAGGCTTGTGCTGGACCAGTTCCTCCATCTGATGGATTTTCTTCAAGCCAATCTACGTTGTTTGACTCCATCACCATTGCAGTTCTCTTATTGTATACCCTGTATGCTGAACTAGCAGAATATCCTACAAAATAACATTCATCTGATTTAGCAGCAAATTTAGGCACGTCAGAGTTAATTAAAACGGTACAAAGACATCCAAAAGCCCTAAGGTGCCCTATTTTAGGCTTGTCATGAAAAACAATCTCATAGGGAGTCTTCTGATGCCGTTTGTTGATGAGAACCCTGTTTTGTACATAACAGGCTGTGTTGATAGCTTCGGCCCAAAACATTGTGGGAAGCTTTGAATCACACAGCATCGTACGTGCAGCTTCTATGAGTGTCCGATTACGTCGTTCTGCGACACCGTTCTGCTGTGGAGTATATGGTGCACTGTACTGATGCTCAATTCCCTTCGCCTTGCAGAATTCATCTAACACCTGATTCTTGAATTCTGTGCCATTGTCACTTCGAATAGTTTTGACTCTCAGATTCAGCTTGTTCTCGATCACATTAATAAATGCTTTCAAGATCTCTGGTGCTTCACTTTTCCTGGCTAAGAAAAACACCCAAGTGAAACGAGAAAAATCATCAGTTATAACAAGACAAAATGCACAACGGTTTAGGCTTAACATACTGACTGGACCAAATAGGTCCATGTGAAGCAATTCGAGCACAGAGGAAATTCTGGATAAGAGTTTTGGCTTGTGGGGTCGTTTGTGTTGCTTCCCCTTAGCACATGCCATGCATTTGTCTTTAACGACAAACTCCCTGATTGGGAGATCTTTGACTAGACCCCCTCTTGCAAGTCTGTTCAAGTTCTTCAAGTTTGTATGGCCCAAACGACGATGCCACAAGTGGGCTTGATCTTCGGCGGTCTTTGAGAGCAGGCATGCCATCTCACGTGTTGGTGGTTTTGACATGTTCAACACATATGAGTCACCATGGCGGGGTGTACGTATTAATACCCAATCATCTGGAATGGAATACCCAGGTTTAAGAATTAAGCATTCTTTGTTGTTGAAATACACTGGGTATTCTTTGTCACAAATTTGTGACACGCTGAGCAAGTTGTGCTTCAACTCTGGAACATAATTGACATTATGGAATGTCAGGTAGCCGTTCTTGACTGTGCCTCTTTGACAAATGTTTCCTCCTTTTCCTCCCGCAAACGACACATGACCACCATTATAGTTTTCTAGTTCCTGTAGGATGGATATGTCGCCTGTCATATGCCTGGAACAACCACTGTCAACATACCATAGGTTATTAACAGGCCTCCTTGGCTGTTCCTGCATACATAGAAGGATTAGTTGGATTTGGGAACCCAGACTTGAGTGTGACTGGGTGATTTGTTTAATTTGGGTTTACTTCTGTCCTCCTCACATTTGGGAACCTGTTTTCGTTTTTGTGGAATTTGGTAAACATTTGTTTTATTCGGTTTGGCATTTTTTGCTTCATCAAAATTCTTTGAGTGTTTATTGTACACTCCTTTGGGTTTATACCCTTGGTTTACCGATTTTTTCACATTCCACTTTTCAGAGTCCTGAAACATTTCTGTATGAACAGATTCATCATTTTTGACTGATTTTTTGAAAAGTTGATTCTCTTTGTTAGCATAAAAATCAGTTTTCTGAGTCGAGGGTGACTTGGTTTTTGGACTGCTTCTGTGTCCCTTTTGGTGTGAAGGGACAGGTTTTTGGTCATTGAATTTTGATGGTGCAGTCTGTTGTTTGGTACCCTGTGCCTTTGGTCTAAAAGGCTGTCTGTGCAGCACCTTCTGTTTTGAGGGTGCCGTTACTTTGGTTGGTTTTATTGCCATAGGTCTAGATGGCACACGATTCTGTGCCTTCTGTTTTGAAGGCACAGGTTGTTTGGTCTTTGTCGGTGCCTTTGGGATTGAGGACACCTTCTGTTTTGGACTCACCTTTTGAGAAACAGGTGACTTGCTTGTGCCACCATATGATTGCCCTGAATTAATTTTTAGATATTCTTTAGGGTAAAAGGGTTCATATGGCCTATGTAGGCAGTTCCTTGCCACGTGTCCGGGATTTCCGCACACATGACATGACTGTTTCTTAGGATAGGCGGGAGTCTGTTCTTGTTTATAAATTCTTCCTGTTGAGGTCCAGGAAGGTTTATCATTTTTACGTATCCAGACAACTTTGCCGTTAGGCCTAGTGGTCAGTACATACTCCCGCTCTATTGGCACCTTTTGATCATATACCGAGTTTACCTCAGGATATGGTATCAAATTAGGTGGTTTCTCCACAGGTACCTGCTTCACATTCACATTCTCATGCACATCAGAACACACAGAAGCATTGGATGAATTATCAGACACATTAGCAAAAGTTGGTTCAGGACCAGCAACCTGTGGTCCTTTACCCTTTCTCAAAATCCTAACCCTTCTCAAGGGTTTTGACTCAGTTTTATCACCACTACCAAAACGAAAATTACTGTTCAATGAAATCTTATCAAAACAATCAGATTCTGCAGAACCAAGTTTAGGACTCGTGACAGAAAAACCACACTTATTCCAATCAAAGTTTTCAAACGACTCTTGACTCTTTAAACTTGAGGTTTCAGCTTTTTCACTGCCATTATTGCTACCTAAATCTGCACAAGTAGTAGAAGGGTTAGTATCTGAGTTAGTAGAAGGGTATGTGATCTTAATTGGGCACTCAGCTAATTTTCTATCAATATCTTTCAAAGCATCTCTAATTCCTTCTTTCATCTCAGGATCAGGGATCATCTTGTGCATCAGAGGCGTGGGAACCGTGTGTAGGGACGAAGCATCTTTAGATTCAGGTTCATCATCATAAGTCTACCCCATAACCCAGACCCCCATTGTTTTTTATGTGCTTTATTCTAGTGTCGGTGTTATAAAATTTGAGGCTTGCATCCAGCATTTTCTTATTGGTCAAATTAGTTTTCTCTAATGTTTGGTTAGTGGAAGCAAGTTGGGTTCTAAGGCTCTCAAGTTCTTTGGTTTGTTCCTCAACCTTTTCATTAGCTACTCTTAGATATGTCTGAGAATCACTAAGTTTTCTTTCTAGGTTAGAAACATCAATTTTGGCAGCCTCATATTTTTCTTTCCAGGTTTTTGCTTTATCTTTAAAATTATTCAATTCTAGATGAGTTCGTGAATGATAAAGTGTTTCACTCTGAAGTTTAGATTCAAAGTCTTTCATACAATTATAAATATCAACACAGTGAGAGTTTGAACAACTACTTACCTCTTTTGTGTTAGCTCCTGACCCTGGAGTGATGTTGACCATGAATGCATGATGCTCCATCTTCATTGCTTCCTTTTCTGCCTCTTCCTCTGCAAGCTGTGCAATGAAGGCATGACTCAGACTTAGATCTTCAATCTGAGTAGACCAGTCATATCCACCTGGTGTGCTCTGAACAACTAATGCCTTATCATCTGCAGTGGTGTCCCTTTTCTGTTTCTGCTTATCATCAGTCTTTGTATCCCTTTCAGCCTTTGGTTTGGGACACTCCCTAGCATAATGCCCATACTCGCTGCAATTGTAGCACCTCAAATTTGATTTGTTGAATGTGAGCTTGACTCCTTTGCCCTCATTCCAATCTTGGATTCCCTTTCTAGCCATGTATTGCTTAGCCCTCAAAGCACCCATACCCATTTGATACGAGATGTCCATCTTTTCTATATCATCCGGGTGCACTTGATTCACATCTTCGTGAGTTAAATCGTCTGGGAGTAGTGAACCAGCAACAAGTGCTTGATAGCAGCTCATTATCCCAATTCCTAAAGCAAAACTGGAGTCTTTAATCAAGGAGTTCGTGTCCAGTGAAATCACATTAGCCCCAGTAGATGAAGTGGCTCCACCAGCAGCTTGAGAAATGAAAGCCAGTGGGCTTGAATGAGCATCAGTAGTTTGAGCCGTTGATGCACCTGGCTGAGAAATGAATGCTTGATTTACCTTGCTTTGAGCAGCTCCAATTCCCAACTTTCTTGCCCTTTTGACCTTTTTCTCTTCATATGCCCTAATTGTTGCCATGAGGGAGCTAAGGGTTGCGGTGTTCAGATCATGAATCCCTTCTATGACTTCAATGGTGCTATCCCAGTTTGGTGGGAGAGAGTGGATCAGTTTCTTATTTACTTCCTTCTGAGTGTAGGTAACATCAGCTTCTTTCATTGCAGTTACAATCTTCACAAATCTTTGAAGCTGTGTTTCAATGTTCTCCCCATGTATGTAGTTGAAATCATTAAATTGTTCCCTTAGGTTTTCTTTCCTCGACTCTTTCATTTCAGTGTTTCCTTCATAGGCTTCAACGAGTGAATCCCATAAAGTCTTTGCAGATTTGAATTCTTTAAAGGCTTCAGCAACCTCTGGGGATAAAGCCATAGTGAGGGCAGCAAGGGCCTTTCTATCTCTTTCCACTTTATCCCAATCTCCGTCTAACCATTGATCTTTGGTCTTTGGTATAGCTGGTTGATTAGCGGCAGGTTCAGTCATTGGAATAAAGTCTCCGGCTTCAATAGAACGCATGATCTTTGGATCATGGTAGTTAGCATAGTTAACAAACCTATACTTCCAACTCATAAAGTCCTTTCCCGAGGTTAAACGGGGTGGACGAGTAGAAGTTCCAATTTGAGTGTCCATTTCCAAGGTAGCAGATGAAAGAGAAGACATATCGAAAGCCATAGCAGGATTTCGATCAAGGAGACTGGGTTTTCGATCAGGAGAAAAACAGGGTTTTCGATCAGATGGATCGAAACGGAAGCCGAAAACAGGGTCGAAAACCTGCAGACAACAGGTATTCGATCAGTCACGAGGTTTTCAGTCAAGGCTGAAATTGAAGACTAACCGAAAACCGCAGGAATCAACCGAAAGGAGTTTTCGATCAGGCAGAATACCCAACCGAAAAGCAACCGGTGACTCGAAAACGAGTGTTTTCGATAAGACCGTGGGTCGAAAAGGTAATGACTCGAAACCTGGGCCCGAAAACCCGAAGAATGAATCGAAAACCTACTCGAAAGCCACAGAATGGATCGAAAACCAGGTACTTTGAACGCTGACTGAAGAATCAGTCAACGAGCACCCTTTTTCTCGGTAGAAAACCAGTAAGTTGGGCCGAAAAGGGTCAAGAAACCCTAGAAAACCTCCTGAAACAGCACGAAAACCCTCTGTAATGCTCGAAAACCTTCTGAGAATCAGAAGGCAGCCGTCGAACACTTGTATACCTGCAAAACACGAAAGAAAATCTTTCGAAAACCACTGAAAACACAGAAAAACAGTCCGTTAGTCAATGACAACTCGAATCTAGTATCACGAGAGCCGCGAAACACGTGTTTCTTGGCTCTGATACCAATTGTAAGGATCAAACCTATCCCTCACGTGATACTAAATCTATTGATTGCGTGCGGAAACCGTAATCAATAGGTGATTCGAATAAACAATCAATAAAGAACAACTAACAATGCAAGAAATTAAACATTACCAAAGTAGAACCCAAGCACACTTGAAGAACCGTATTCTAGGAGGCTAGAATACGCAAACACTTTAGTAGTTTTCGATGAACAACCAACAACCCTAATAACAATGAAAGACTAACTATTTATAGGCTAAGGTTTGAGTGGAGAACAAGTCTCCTTAAACCCTAAAGGATTCGGCATCATGTTCAAGCCAAACCGATCCATATAAGCCCATCAACAAAATCATAAAGTGTTAGCCCAACCCATTACATTTAACCCAAAAACAAATAACTAACTAATGCAAAAGCCTTAATAAAATCTAGGTCTTTACACTAACCAGCAACCGCAACCGCCACGCCCCCGTGCCGCCGCCGCTTTTACCCTCCGTTGCTTGTCACCAACGCCATTCGCGGTCTGCCACCCGAAGCTTTCGCGGTACGCGAAGGGTTATATCTAGCCAGTTTCCGTACGCAACCACCTCCAAGAATGCTTGTCTCAGTTTCCGTGCACCTAGTGACCGTCTCGTTGCACCCTCGGTGTCTTGAACGTCTGTTCAATCACTGCTTAGATATATCAAAACTCATGTTAGTTTAGATTTAATTGTCGTTTTAATTATGATCATGTTTTATTATAATATCTATATTTGTGTGTTTTGGTTGACCTGTTCCTGTTATCATTTTTTGGCATGTTATTCGCGTTAGGATTAAATTAATGTTTTGAATATTACTTTTGCTTCATTAGTAGAATTAACTGTTATTTAATTCTGCT